>CBMN010750047.1:0-13653 GCA_000582825.1 Hordeum pubiflorum | reverse complement strand
TAGTTTAGTCTATACTATTGCTGTCATGATTTATTTACTGCTCATTCGGATTAAATATTGTAGTAATTTGCTCATACATTCAACAGGCATATGATAGATTGGGAGTATATATGCGATCGAAACTGACAATCGTGACATGGCTCCTTCTGGATTGGATTGGCCTCGCCGGCGCTTCCTAGCATGTATAGTTAGATGTCATCACCTACTGTTTGCATGTTACTTTTGTAGTTCTAAGGCTGGTTTGGTTTCTAGTAATGGAAATCGAAAGGGGTGACAGCCTTTTTTTTACTTGAAAAAAACTGATTGCATGTTATTGTGTCTGCAGTTTGTAATTACAATTCAAAGGTGTAATTGTAATGGTGGATGTTTCGTAATATCATAGAGTTAATTCTAATATGGCCCCAAAAATGCCTTCTCGTGATCGTGTGAAAAGTGTATGACTAATGACAGGCATTTTGATAATACCACAATTTATGCCTCTTTTGGACTCTATGGTTTTATGCTTCATACTAACAGAAAGAAATAATCCAAGCACAATGTCCAACCGTCAATTCAAAAAATATTTATGAATGAAGATTACCATTTGCATGACCATATTGTTCTATGAACCATCGAAGTTTGCAGTTATTATGACATACTCATTGTACCTCTTTTGTGAAGTGTGAATAGTTGTAGAGGCGATGGAGCCAGTAGTTATGCAGGCAGTCGAGCGGCCACACATACATTGATACACACGGAATGGGAGAGCACACGATGCCCCAATGTTGTAGCAAGGGGGAAAATATGCGGCCCCACTTTGCGTGCATGGCATCCAATTATTGTGGTCAAATGGTCACACATAGGCTAAAAATGTAAGTTGTTGAGCTCGGTGACCAGATTGTCACACTCGAAAGTATTCACTTACCATAAGTTTAATTCCCGAATGTGCTTGATGAATGTGTATATAAGATACAAGTATAGTGACCGCATTTTATTCAATCCATTGCGGGTGACACTTGGAAATTGTAGAGTTCACAAATGTGTTGATGTGATTATGAAAAAAAATTGGTTGTGATTGCTCTTTAAAAGAACATATGCCTCTAATCAATATACACAAACGTACCAAATAATAATAACATAACCATCCACCACGATATATGTGCTTGCCAAGGTCAACGACCATTCGAGGACCATGGCCATCATTGTCCGATCGAGGGAAAGGGGGGAGACCTCCAGGTGAGGTATGTCTCCTAACAATAACACCTGATTGGTCAAGAACTACACTGTTTTTTGGTTAGGATAATTAAAGTTAGGGAATGGGAAATTGAAGGGGCACAGAACTTTAAATCTATTGTATGGTTATCAGGAGGAGTAGATCATTGATGGCGCGCCTTACGACGCCCATCTAGTTTGAATGTTGTATGATAGCATTAAAAAAATATGTTAGAACATGGCATAGTAATATTATATTATATTTATCTTAAGTGTATTTTTAATGTAAGATGTTAGTTATAATAGACCACAGTGGTGTGCATTTTGGTGTGTGTCGACTTGTCCAATAAACTGGGACATATTATCGTAATGTATAGCTCATGAAGCATCAAAGTTAAATTTACATGGCTAAACCAAATGTCGATCTTAATTGAGTAAGTGTTTTCAATCAATTTATATGGTGATCACTTCTTGAACCTAATAGACTCGGAGTAAATACACGTGTTACAACATCTGTCAATATTTATGGAAGAACTGAAGATATGAAGGAAAATTTAGGACATCAATCCAATTGAAGGTACATAGCGTGCTACCTCAATCTGCAAATGATGTGCCAAATAGCCTAATGTCATAAATCCACGCACCTACGCTAGCCAAGTAAAAGTTGGTATTTCTAACCTGTTATCAATGTGTAGTAGTTGAATGTCTAACTGATGATAGGATCATATCTTGCCTGAGTATTTATTATCTGGTTTCTTCACCGTAGACGATAGATTGCAATTATTTTTGAAACGTGCACCAAATCCAGATTTGACTATTTCAAATTAATCATTTAGCTCGCTCAAATTAACAATGATCGGGGTTTTGAGGTTTTGCTGAGCTAGGAGGATTCATGTGGCAACTAAGCAGGCAGGACAATGGGCCTCTAAAAAAGGAACCGTAGTTTCAATCTACCAGCATTACCACATGCCTTCTTTTATCATATACTTTTTTCATTCTCAAGCACACACAACTACCCATAAAATGGAAACACGGTCGACAATTCATGTTGTTCTTGATATGAAGTGAGGGTAGAATATAATACATAAAAAATAGATATACAAAGATGTTTCTAACACCAAAAGGGGCTAGCTAATCCTGCCCCACTGCTAAGATGTTTCTAACACCACCATGTTATAAAAGGATAATGTAATCATTTTTAAACACACTACGGCTCTGTGTCCATGCAATCTTTGTGGCAGCGACAATACAGAAGAGACAACAACAAATAAAATAAAAAAGGTTGTCTCTCCACTAATTTTTGTCATGGTGCCGAATAGCGTTTCTATGCCGAGGAAGGCATCACAAATGAACGTTAATTAGAAATGGAACATGAATGTACTGAATGCAAGATGAGGGTTAGGACGATGATTTGATTGGACAACTTCATAGTATTAGTTTGTCATTAATATATGGAGGAAACACTATTAATTTATTTTCAAGCATGCGCCGACAATAAATAGAGAATGTCCCAAGAATTCTAAACCATTGCCCAAAGTATTGTGTCAAGAAAATAGATAAATGGTACTGCGTTTGTTGAAAGCTGAGAGCCAAAAGACAGTGTTGAAGAACTGAATTAGATTAGGATCAAATAAATGCAAGATGTTCCATATAGCAAATGGGTCCAATTATTAAACTTTGTAACAAAGCATACAGAAAATGACAAAGCACCTGAAACAATTACATTTTTAAACTTCTATACATAATTAGAGGTGCTTAAGTAAGCCTTGGTCTAAGTTTTTTGTGTCGAGGAAACCCTTCAAATAGTTCCAGATCAACTTGAACACAAGTGCCCACATTCACAACAAAAATATAATGCAAGGTGTGTAGTTTTAAAATTTAAAATTGTTACTACACTACACCATAATACTTCTTTTGAACTATCATACTTTATACGAATCATTTATTATCTACAACTAAGTAAAATTATCTTTGATAATAGTCTACCTTTATCTTCTGCATATGAAGTATTCGCGGAAGGGATAAGCAAGGACATATACACCATATACTCTACACTCTAGCAATGCTCGAGGCAAAGCATATCAAAAGTTAGGAGAAATAGGTACTCGCTCCTGTCCATAATAGTTGCTTTAGCTTGCAAAATGATCTTATATTACGGTACAAAGATAGTAGAAAATTTAGGGATAAACAAAAGCTAACCTGCCCTGAAGCCATGTCTTAACTTCGGTGAGAGCAGGATGCAATGCGATCATACCGTGAAAAACTTGACATAATCATAGTTGCAACTGGATATACGTGGGGGCTTATTTAGGGCATGAAGCACGACCAACGACGACAATCAATCACCCAAGTAAACACCACCAGAAACATAGTTTGTCATACAATGCAATATCAGCTCTATCTATCAACAAAATATCAATCCCAGCGAAATGGTTCAAAAGTTTAGGTGGAAAGGATAAAAACTCAACGCAACTAACATGGTTGTCAAAGGTACAGAGAAGGGAGCAAAATATGGAGGCGAAAAAGGAAGGAAATAGGGCAATAACGTACCTCCTCCATTGCCGGCGGCGGTTACACATCACGGACGGATGAGCTTTATCGCCATTACTCGTCCACCTCCTCGCCTGGTCCGCAACCTTGGGACCACATTGGTCGGCGATCCTTTTCCCTATTTTAGCCGTTTTTTGTGTCCTCAAGCGCTATACGGACCTTTCGCCAGCGATCGACGCCGCTACCATCGGTCACCCCCCTTCCCCCTCTCTCTAACCTAGGGTGAGAACGGATTGCGGAGGGGAGTGGGTACCGAGCAGAATCACCACCGTTCTTTCGGGATCCGACGTTAACCCGTAGCAGTGAACGAGAGGCATCCGATTTGGCCCCTGGAATGGTAGGCCAAGGACGGTCGGCCCAAGAGCAGCCCAGGCGGGAGGAAATGATGCATTGGACGGTCAGGCATGACCGAGGCACATAATCCAACGGCCAAAAGCGGCGGATGCGTGAGAGGACTAGGGTTTAGGTTTAGTTTTAATGTCCTAAAAACCAAGACGAGCAAAAGCTTCATTACTGCTCATTTTCCTAGCAGTAGTAGTACTGAAGAGGAGTCTGTACCAAACTCTAGTATTAGTATCCACGCGTATATGTTCCAAAATCCAGAGCTTTAGCTAGGTATTTCTCATTTCAATCTCGTGCGCCGCCGCCTCCCCTACCTGGCCACCATGACGCTGTTGGAGGTCGGAAGCGTGCCCCGCCGGAGGAGGACGGCGCCTCCACCCGCCGCCACGGGCATTGGCCGCCATGGGTCGACGCACGCCAAGGTGGGCGGCGGGTCTTGCGGCTGCGCCGTGGCGTCCGTTGCCGCCGCGGTGGCGCAATCAGAGCCCGCGGAGGGCGAGGGGAGGATCTTGGCCGCGGACCAGAGCCTGCCGCCATGGCCCGCCGCCGCCGCCGCGCTCCGGCCTCACACCGCCTTCGCCGCCAGGCCCAATCTTCTCCAAGCAAGAATCGCAAGAAGCGTCGCCTGCTCGACGGCGTGTTCTGGGCCGGCGTGGGCCTGGTGGAGTCGGCTTCGCCGCCAGGGTCGGCCACGGACGACCTGTCGCTCGACGATATCGGCGTGGTGGACGGCGAGCTGCGGGCCGTCCTGGGGGACCTGGGCGCGTCCCGGCCGGTGCGCGTCTACGGGAAGCGGCTGTGCAAGACGGACCGGCTGCTGCAGCAGCACCGGCTGCTCATGTCGTGCAAGAGCTGGCGGTGCGGCGAGCCGTTCCCGCTGGACGAGGCGCTGACGGCGGAGGAGAAGCCGTGCGTGCAGGTGCAGGCCTACGACCGGCGCGGCAGGCCCTACGTGCTCGGCTGCAAGAAGCTGGGCTGCAACGACGCCTACCGCCTCATCGCCGGCTGGGGCAGGTTCCTGACCCAGAACGGCCTGGACGTGCCGGGCGACGTCAGGGCCGAGGATCTGGAGCTGGCCATGGTGGAGCTGTGGGCGTTCCGGTCGCCGGCGCTGCAGGTGGGCGTCGCCGGCCAGCCGCGCGGCCCGCTCGGGCTCGTCATCGTGCACTACCGCCAGGGCGACGCCCCGCACGCCGACGCCGCCATCGCGGAGATCCTCGCCGCCACCGCCGCGGCCGCCGCCAGGAACAGAGCGGCAATCCCGCCGCCATTGCCATTGTCGATTGCCGATGACAGTGAGCCGGACGAGAGGACGCTGGAGGCTGCGCAAGGGCTGCTGATGCTGCGCGAGAGCCCGGTGGATTTCGCTTGTAGAGAGAACACCCGGCGCTTGGCATCGTTGATCCTATGAATATTGTTGCTGTCCTGTGAAATGCTACCGATCAGCATTCCGATCGAGAACCATACTGTTACTGTGCTATGAATTCTGCACCATCAAAGTCTGCAATTTTGCATGTCATACACCTCCTATCTTATCTCTTATGTGCACATTCCATCACAGGCACAAAACTGCGGACAAAGGATAGCCAAAGTACTAACGGTTGTCCCTCACTTAGTAGTTAGTACACCAAAAGCAGTAATATGGATAAGAGGTAGTAGAAAATTTTGTAAAACTACAGTTTTCTACCTTCTCCATTGGGGCTTAATTTGGCTTCTAAAAATAACGAGGATTTTGGAAATCGCAGTTAGCAGCGGCCGAATAAGATCAGAACATGAACCATTTTGCATCCCATAGCTTTTTCCTCGCGATCAAGAGTTCAAGACTATTTCTTTCATCGCCTGACGAGAGCGCGCCTTTCTTAGGTCTCACCTCGGAGTCGGATGATCAGTCATCCCATCTCAGCGCCAGTATAAGCTTCTTGGTATGGTCTATGACAGCAACTTCGTCTCTGATAATGGCGTACCGTGAGGTCTCATGATGCGGTCCATCTGGACAAGCAGAATGACTCGCTCGTTCAGTAATCAATATAGCAATAGCAAAGAATCATAAGTAAATAAATCAAGCAATGGTCAATTGTATGTAGCAGCAGTAGGAAACATCCAGTATAGAAGTACACAGACAGCCCGATGCAGAAGTTTCAGAATTACCACGAATCAGATACAGCAAGCATTATCGTACTACTCAAAGAAGAGGTTATGGCGTAAATGTGAATCAAGAATGGAAACTGTTGGGCAAGACAGGAGCGCCCGATGTCGAGACATGTATCTGGTTCTTCATCTTTGCGGAATTGTATATTATACAATGTATCCTGAGGCTATCAGTTAAACCCCTTTCAGAAGCACCAAAATTATACCTTGTGTGTCACCGAACAAGAAAGGTTCTAAGAATTTGATTATACAGTCACTTACTCCAATCGAATCTGAAATGAATAGATGGGAAGTAGGACACAAGGTATAGCACAACAATCTTACCAGTTACGGATTCGTCCCAATTAAACCTTGGTCATATATGATCTTCAGTTTTTCCAGATTCCATGACAGGGACTACACTCATTACCCGGACGTCCTTTTCCCACAGTCATGCTGCTGCAAATCATCCAGGGGTACTCTCTAAAACCTGACCTAACACAACTAGTAAACCAGGAATTACATCATAATTGACCAAGTGACCTTCACTTGCATCTTATAGTTACCACACACCATGTTCTCGGCGGCATAGCCGTTGAGCTTTGAAGCAAACCTAACAGTGTGGTGAGAGAGCCCATCACCACCTTCAGGAGCAGCAGTCACCAGGAGCATCTCACCTACAGATAGACATACCACGCGGCGCGCTGTTCACATGACTTGATCATCGCAGGCAGTGAGCAAGCCATTCACTCTGCTATCATGTAGCACAATTTCACATGGAACTCTGCTAGTGGTGGCAATGATCTTACCATGGATATCAACAGGCCCCTCAAGGATCCTGATCTCGACAGTGCCCTCCACGGCGTCCCTGACAAATGCAAAGATTCATCTCCAATGTGCTGTGCATGCTGACAAGCGTGCCTGTTTCGACCTCATAGCCGAAGTTTGATGTCTGTCTTGTGATGCCATCAATATCCAGTATGCCTTTGCTGAGTCTTTCGTCCTTGACCTCCCTCCCGTGCACATCCTTAACTTTCAGATTGATTTCAAGGAATAGGTAACCGCAGAGCATAAGTCCTCTCTTTGGACCAGCCAAAATCAACGAATTGTCCTTCAAAATAAGTACAGATGGATAAATTGCTGGTGTATCTTCTGGAATGTCTATGTTTGAAACTGAAGCTTTTAAATTTATTTGATCGAGTTTGAACGAGGAAAAAAGATTACCAGAATATATATATACTTTTCAGGCACGCTTCACGTTTGCATGCATTTTGTCTACTCTTCTTAATCACACAAGGGTTGTGGTACAGCAAAACTGAAATGCTGGAGTGTTGGCAAATCATAGGCCACCTAACATTATTCGCTAAATGGGAAACCTTTAAAGAATTTGGTGGACGTTAAAAACAACACATAGTAAACTGATAATATCAGCACAGCAAACATGACATACCCATCTATGAGGTCCATCGTTTATGAGTATATAATATACAGAGCCTAAATAAGGATTATTCATGTGAAACACGTCCAAAAAATCATTGAATAGTGTTCCCCATACATAAATACGAGAATTGTATGACCGTCAAATTATAAGAGAGTTTTTACTCTACTCTATACCATATCTGCACCCACATAGTTCCCGGTAGAATATATATATTCTTTGTTGGATAATCTTATCGGAGTTTTCAATCACACAAAGTTGCAAATATGTTTCATGTGTCAACAATCCATTGACGATCAGCACGCATATAAACCCTCCATAATGAATTCACTATTCTTATTTCAAATAACTGCAATCAGATGACAGATATCCAGAGCAATACAAGGAGTACACCACCGGGAAATTATACGTGTATAGAAGTGCACTGGCCATCATGCAAGCAAAACACAAGTAATACCTCTGAGGTGGTGAACTGGCGATTGCCCTTGTCGCGCCGGAATAGATAGACACATTTTCGATCCAAATCATCCGGCTATGACCGTGCCATAGACATCAAGTGGGTATCCATAGTCAGAAGAAACGATCTTGACTGAGAGAATGTTTGCTGAGTTAGACAGTGGGAATCCCTCTCTGAAGGTTTTGTCAGTATGGAGCATTGGACCACAAGGGGCTGCGAAAAGAGAGGAGCACACATTTCAAATGCATGAATGCTAACACATGTATGAGATGAACGGATTCGTTGCCAACAGAAACGAGTGTGCAATCAGCAGCGACCCGGCAGGAGAATCGGTGGGGGAGACGGGGGCTTACACTCCTCGTCGAGATCGAGTCCGGGGTCGAAGCAGAAGCGGGTGTATACGTGCTCCCGCTGCTTGGGGTCGTACTCGCTGTACCTCGGGTTGAGGGGATTGACGCCCATCGCCTCCTCCGCCGCCGGCTGCGGCTGCGGCTGCTCCGGCTCATGCTTCTGATTCTTCGACATCCGATCATCCGCCTCCCGACCCCTTTCCGGGAGAACCGCCGCCGGAGGAAAATCGCCGGCCGCCATGGCGAGGAGCGGGTTTCAGAACGACGACGGTCAGGGGAAACCACAACCGAGCGGGTGGGCCGGCCCACTTCTCAGAAACCAAGGGAAAGGGTTTCGCAACCCAAACACCCATCGACGGATTTATTTTTTCCTATTTCGCTAAACAACCGGCCGATTACTTACTGTCAAGGGGTTTTTTTGTTAAAAGAAATCCACTGAAAAATGTTAGTACAGTTAGGGTCTGCTTGGATTTTATTTTATTTTTTTATTTTTTTCCTTAGCCTATAGTATTATAAAATCACAGCTTTAATTATTGTGAGGTATTTAAATCAAATAAATGTTGTAATTTTAACAATTTTGGCATCCCGTATATTATTGTAATTTTAGAGTATTATTGATAAAAATCAACTTCAGACTTCTTTTCTTGAAAAAGGGGGAGAAACTCCTTTTTCATATCCTTTGCTGGTTCACCTCGACATCTCTTCTTTCTCCTTCTCTGCTCAGCCATGGCGGGCGGCGGGCAGCGGCGGTGGTCTCTTAGTTTTCTTTTGCAGCTCAGCCATGGCAGCGTCGGTGCAAGGAGAGAGTGTCACGGTTGGTTACGGGTAGTGGGAGCTCTTGGGATGTTCTAAGTGACGGCGTGCCCGTTGCATGAGACCAGATCAGTTTGGTTACAGGTGTGAGTCAACGACCAGGTACTCATTTTCAACGGAAATCTCATCAAAATTTCGAGAAAAAAGAGAATATTTACATTTCAAACAAAATGAGACATGAACTTAAGCTTTGTCATGACAAAAATAATATTGTTATAGCATAGTTTAATGCTTTTTACCAACACACTGACATGGAAAGTAATGGCCAATGGCAAATCTCCAAGTGTCAATTCTAAAACGGCATCAATTTACAAAAGTGAGATTAGCATTTTTCGACGACCATATTGTCCTATGAATTCTGAACCATTGAAGTCTGCAATTCTGCATGTCATACTCCTCCTATCTCTTCTGTGAACATTCCATCACAGACAAAAAACTGCGGAGAAAGGATGGTGCGTGCAAGTGCTAATGGAGAAGGCAGAGAACTACCGTATAATACAGCTACGAGTTGGGAAACGATAGTTAGCAGTGGCTAATAAGATCAGAACAAGAACCGTTTTGCGCTTGCTCGCTAGGAAGCCGCCTGCGCTGCCTGATCCCATAGCTTCTTCCTCACGATCAAGACTCTTTCATCGCCTGAAGAAAGCATGTCTCGCTTCGGTTTCACCTCAGATGACCAGTCATCCCATCTCAGCGCGGGTAGAAGCTTCTTGATGTAGTCTATGACAGCAGCTTTGTCCCTGATGATGGCGTACCCATGAGGCCTCAGGATGCGGTCCATCTCGATCAGCAGATCTTCCAGGCCACAGCCCTGATTCTCCATCTCAGAGAACAGGAGCCAGGCGTGAAGGAGGTCGTAGGTACGAGGGTATGTCGAGAATGACTCGCACCTTCAGCAACAAAGAACCATAAATAAATAGAATCAAGCAGTAGTCAATCGTATGGAGCAGTAGTAGGAACTACGAAGCATCAAGTATGGTATTGAAGTACACAGAACAATGCACAAGAAATTTATTTTATTGATAACCACGAGTCCGAGATGGCAAGCATCATGTTGCTAGTTAAGGAACAAGTTCTGGCATACTAGTAAATACGAACCAAGAATGGAAACTGTGAGGCAATAGAGGAGCAGCTGGTGTGGAGACAGGCATCTGGTTTTTCATCTTTGTGCAATCTACTATACAGAGTTTTTCCAGTGTCCATCAGTTAACGACAGGGTACTTTTATAGCAGCTAGGAAGGAAAATAATTCGATGAGAGAACTCTGGGTCCATTCATGACAGCATGTCTGGAATGTGATGGCTGGATTATATATATTAAAAGTGTGCACTCGGTATAATGACATAAAACTGAAACAACATAATGCTATTGCTACACCTGACATAGGGAAATATACAGTTATACACCGCTTTGTGAAGCACCAAAATGTGGTACTCATATAGATAACCACTAAAAAACAAGTTCCACGTATGAGTACTTGTTAAAATATTGACCTCTTCTTTATGCAACTAAAACCTCTGATATAGTTATAAAATCATACCTTGTGTGTCACCGAACAAAAAATATTCTAATCTAAGAATTTAGGTATGCATAGTCACTTAGGCAGCATTGAAACGATTGAATCTGAAATGAATAGATGGGAAGTAGGACAGAAGGTATTGCACAATCATCTTACCAGTTATGGATTGTCCCTATCAAACCACGGTCATATATGATCTTCAGTTTTCCAGATTCCATGAAAGGGACAACATTCATTACCCAGACATCCTTTTTCCTCAGTGATGCTGCAAATCCGCCAAGGTTAGCATTCATATCCATAACATTTCTGAAGGAATACTTCTGTATCTCAGATTTCATAAGTTTCCAGTACTGAGCAACCCTAGAATGCCAAATTTCCTGCAGACAGTATTCCAAGGTTAGACACTCAAGATCATCATCTGGGAAGGGTGTGGCTTCATATAGCAAAATCAGTCATCAAAGTACTCACATTGTCTTCAGAAAAATTCTTTGAACTGATTCCAATGTCTTCCAGACGAGGGGGTGGTGCTGTGAGCCTTTGTGGCCAGGGAAGCAGTTCGCTTCCTTTAACCTTGTTAACTCCTGGTTAAATAAAAGAACATTACACCATCAGGGTACAGGTATGCTAGCAAAGACTTGATGTTTGATATTAGAGTAATTTATGGAAGAACTACAGGTAAAGTTGGAAATTTCATTACAGAAACTTGAAATGAATTTTTTCTTTAAGAACAGTTACAACACCAGACAATATACATATATGAACAGATAAAGACAACCAAATATGGCAATATACTACTACAGTTTCAAACTAGAAATGTTAATTGCAGGAAACTCTGCTGCAGAAATTGGAAACTATCAAACCATATACACCAATATTCTACTACAGTTCAAATCAGATATAGTGCAAACAAAGCAAAGGTAACCAATGGTGATGTCATGCAGGCATATTGTCATGGCAAGCAAATCAGCAGCAAAGAGTGGTCTGTGGAGGCCAAAAATTGCAGAATGAGGGGGCACATGGTGTCTTAATGGCAAGTGATAGAGCGGGCAGCAAGTGGTTTGATCCTGTTAGTGGATGATAAGGCAGATCAAACAGGGTTGGCAAGGGGTATTCCCTTCAGGTAAGAGGTTAACCAAAGTACCCTTCTATATTATGGCTAGCCAATGATCAACAAAGGGTTATGGCTAATGGTTATAATCTTGACCCTTTGTCTGCTCTAACATGTGTGAACTTTTGCCAGGGTGAAGTATATTTCAAGCAGAAACTAGAAGAAAGCAAGAGACAGTACAGTAGAGAATAGACCGTGGTAATTCAATAATAATCTTGAGGCAAATCAGGAAAGTGAGCTTACTCTTGGGGTAGGGAGTTATGCATGCTTTCATGAGAACATTCCAAGCAGCATCTGGGTCATCATCATGGCCACACATGGGAGGAAGTGCTCTGGGCTCTCTCCTCATATAGCACCCATTTGTCAATGGTTTGACCCATATCACCGTCTGCTCCTTCTTTGAAGCAATCCTCCAGCACATCCTCTGAGTCAGATTGCTCATCTGCTTCCATATCTCCCGGTTAACTGGATCATGATGAGCATAAGCCTCTGGTGACGAATAAACGAAATACCCTCCAGGCCTCAAGACCCTATCCACTTCCAGCAACAAGATCCCATCCCTCTGCAACCAGTCAATCCGACAGCGTGAGCAATGCGCCATCTCGAATGAGCGGCTTGGATATGGCAGCCTCCTTGTACCCAGCACACCAAGGGTCGACGGTATCCCCCTCTCAAGGGCAAACTGAATTTGGTTCTCGTGCACATCGTTGGGAGCAAGCGACATTGCAATTATATCCAGCGGTAGGAGGTAAGCCCCGAAGCTGGCAACCCCGCAGCCGACGTCGAGCACGTTCCTGATGTTGCCTTCGTTGTTCAGCTTGTCACTTGGAAACCCCAACATCTAGCATCACACCAATCAACATTGGCACCATTCATTTCATTAGCTTCCAAAAGTAACCAAAAGGTGGTGGGTTAACTGCTAGGAGCATAGAGCATTTCGAACCTGCGCAAGGTGCACAATGTACTTGTCGGCGCCATAGTGGAAGTGGGTGCCTCCGCCGGGGAAGTTGATCTTGTCGCCGTTCACCACCATCCACCTCTGGTCTGACTTCTCGGAGGCGAGGTGCGTGTGGGGTATGTTGGCCGTCCACACCTCGTCCCGGCTCCTCGGCCACCTGATCGGCACCTGGGCATCGCCACCCGCATCACATCAGCACGATCGAGCAAAAGGAAGGGCATGATGCAACAATCTACAGCATGGTGGACTCATCGCCCGTGTTCGTCTCACCAGGTAGCCATCGGGCGGGGGGATGAGGCAGTTGAGGCGGCGGGGCGCGGGCGGGCAGTGGCGCTCGTAGTGCTCCATGAGGGAGAGGTTGAGCCTGAGGCGGAGCTGGTGGTGGAGGCCCCGGTCCAGGCACGGGATCAGCTCCGAGTGCCGCGCGTCGCACACCTGCGCAGCGCATACAGGCCGCAGCCCCCGGGCCGACCGATCGAGTCAGCGAATCGAAACACCCGCCGTCAGCACGTAGAGAAACGGCGACGCCGAGGTGTACCGTGCGTGCGTACGTACCGGGAGGGAGGAGAGCGCGAGGCCGGCTGGGAGCGGGGCCTGGGCCTGGACCTGCGAGGCCCGGAGCCGGAGGCGAGGGTGGCGGCCGCGGCCGCGGCGGAGGGTGGGGCCGAACGCGGCGCCGTGGAAGAGGCAGAGGAACGCGAGCGCGAGGGCGGCCCCGGCGAGGGCGCACGCGAAGGCCCGGCGGCGCCCCTGCGCGCCCCCGCCCCACCCCCGGCTGCTCGGTGGCGGCAGCGGCGGCGG
>CBMN010750044.1:71-10876 GCA_000582825.1 Hordeum pubiflorum | reverse complement strand
ATTGGTTTTGAGCATATAAAAGATTTGTATGAGCATGATGTTTCCTTTGCTACTCCATAAAGTGCCAAGTGAAACCTTGTTGGGAAAACTACTCCAAATGCAACGCATAGACACACCGACAACCAATGTCAAGAGCAACCTCGCCACCCACGCGACATGAAGTCAACAAACTCGAAGTTGTCGAACTATCAGGGTCGTCACCACGACTTTCATCCGCTCAGTCATGTCCTGCGCGGTCCACCAGCAACACATTTCTCAGGTCACCGCCCCAACATATCACAGCTTGCACTTCAGCCGCAGTGCCGCACGACTAGCCAGCCGCAACCAAAGCGCACAGCGTAACCACCCGCACACCACAGCAGCCACACCACAACATGCGGAGCGGCCGCCCCAACATAAAGTCAAACCGCCCCCTCTAGGCACGTTGACCGAGCCAACAAACCTTCCATCCAAGTGGCCCAAGATTGCCACCCAAAGCGACCGCCGAGTCGTTACCCGCCCCTTTGGAGCATCTTGGGCATCACTTTCATGCCTCACTTTTCAAGGCCGCCGCATCGACACGCATCACCCGTCCAGGGCCGCTGCCCCGACATCCACCAAACTCGTGCATGAGAAACCAATCGCTGCAAGCTCGAGCTAGCTCTCCCAAGTAACACCCCAAGGGAGGTCAAAGGAAAACCCCTCCGGCCAAAGGAGGTCTGAAAATTTCAATAAAAAACATCAACCCGTCTCTGATAAATAGCTTCCTTAATTAAATAGGCAGATAAATAGCTTCCTTAATTAAATAGGCATATTTACAGTACCTTGGAGATGTTCATAGTGATATGTTGTGCGTGTGTGCATTTATAGAATAAAGATATGTGCGTGTCTATAAGCATCTACGATTGTAGTGTGTTAAGAAAGACAGCAGCACAACGACATGGTCGTTATCCCTTATCTATGAACTTAATAACAAATCTATTAATGAATCCATCCTCATCTGCGTACACATACAGCCGGTCTGGCCACGGTCCCAATTATTTACATCCAGTATATCGTGCATTATGTACAAACACGAACACGTGATCTATGTTATACGTACATGACAACCACTAACAAGGCTGTTGATTTTGCTATAACATGAGCTAGCTTGTTCTTCATCAGATCTACGTAGTTGAATCCAGCAGCTTGTGCTTGATCCGAGTTGAAACGCGGGCGGGTGGATCAGAAGCCGTCGTAGAAGCCACCGAAGGATATGTTGGCCCTTGTGGACGCGCCTGCCCCCATCATGGATGACATGGCCTGGTTCAGCCTCGACGTCTGCTGCACCACCTGCTGAATCCTCTGCAAATCGACAGATCAACAGCATATGTATTACTTCAGCTAGGCTTCTCTTGGACAAATAATACTCTAGGCCAAATTCCGTTGCACAAGAAGCGGATGGCGTAGCGCCGATCCGGTCAGGTCAAATCCGGAAAGAAAAACTCCGGTGTTGGAATGGGTCAAATTAGGCTGTGCATCTCTTAACTACAAATTCGTCAATCTTAAAATCTGTCGGCTCAATGTTATCAAGGTGCTCATAGAGACACCGAGTTCGTGTATGTGGGGGGTGTGGGCGCGCGCGCGCGTGTATGTGAGTGTGTACGGTGTTTCTCGGGAGAAAAAATCACAGTTGATTGGTACTGTAATTGATTTAAGTTGAGTTACTAATTAATTGGAAAAGGACTCTGATGCTCTGGATTACGTAGCGAGCCAGTCAGCAAACCTTATCATCGCCAAGGAACTGCAGCTGGATCTTCTGCTGCTGCTGGTGCTGGAGCTGGTGCTGCTTCTGGTGCTGCAGCCTGCCGCCGACGAGGAACACGCAGATGGTGGCCGCCGCCACCCCGAACGAGCACAGCGCCCCGACCGCGTTCACGCGCAGCTTCCCCACGCTGAACACCACGCACTCCGGCGGCGCCCCGTCCTCCTCCTTCTTGCCCTCTACCTCCTCTCCCGCGGCGAACTCGTCAGGAGGAAGCGTTGATTCCACTGCCTCTGCTGCCACCATCTGCTTGCCATCGTCGTCCACCTCCTTGGCGTCGTCACAGGTCTGGAACTTCTCCTGTCCGTCGCCGTCAGAGACTAGCAGCTCCGCCGCCGCGGGTTCCTCTCGGGTTGATCTGGCCCCGACCGGCACGACGTCGACGCCGATGTCCTTGCACTCGTCAACATTATCAGCGTCCACTTGTGACGGGGGAGGCAGGATCGGTTCCTCGGTTTCGTGATCTGGAATACGCGCGCAACCAATTGCAGTTACAGGGATGAGAACATGAGTGGAAACCGAAGTAAAAAACCGTGATCAAGATCGAGCTGACCGGACCGTTACCGGCAAGAACCTCGCCGCTGCCGTGGGCACGGGATGCGGCCCTACTCTCGGCGTAGAAGCTCCTGTGCTCGTCAGGCAGCACCTCCCAGTCCCAAACGTCCTGGACGGAAGGAACGCCTCCTCCCTCCATGGCAAACAAATCGATGCACAAAAGCTAGAGGATCAAAGTTGAACCACCTTGGTTGCTTGCTGGTGTTGAACTTGGATGGATCAACTGATTGGCAGGGGAAACAAGGGGCCAGAGGGAGAAAGCTATATATGGGTGGGCACTCACACACATGGGCACGGGCACATCAGCGTCAGCTCCTTGCACCAAGGGAGAAGAAGGCGGAGGAGGGCTTGTGTGTGGGCTTATCCTTCCTGCTAGGGGACAAGGGTCGGGGCCTACCACTCGGGAAGGAGGAGGATTTCTGCATCGTTCTAGCAAGTTGCCGTGCATTATTCACGATACAAATGCTTGGGACACGAGGACTTTTCGGATTTCTGCCGTGGTTGAAATGCTCGTGTGTGGCTCCTGTAAAACCGGTGAAACATTTTTCGGGAATTTTGCGCGATTAACATGTGTCGCCCCTCCCAAAAAGCTTGCAAATTGACGTGTATCCTGTCAAAGTTCCTGGCAATAGAAAATTCAATGACACTCCCGGCCCCGGCAGAGCAGAGGGTGATGCTGATTCTTGGGAAAAGTTTAAAATACGGGTCAATTTGGCACGACAGAAAGCAAGGCGTGCGTAGCTTGCAGGTTAGATTACATACCGTTACAGAAGACGTATTCGACGTTACGACACTACATACCGTGATTCCACTGCAGGGGGCTACAAGTGAAATGGTAGTACTAATTATCAATGACGCGGAAATGAATTAGGTCAGAAGCTTCCGTGGGAAATCCACGTCAAGAGGGTGAGATGTGACCCAAGATAGATGGTGATCGATGGATAATCACGCGGGAGTAGAAATATGAACCCACTTTAAAAAACATATTTTGAAATGATAAAAAAATCTAAAAAAAATACGCACAGACGTCTTCACATTCTATGGGTGTGCAGAAAGTTTTACGGAAAAACAATTTTTTTTGTGGCATGTGTAAAAAAGACAACATACTATCGTGAAATGCTATTTAGAAGCACTAAAAGTTATCTTTTTTACGAAGACAAAACAAAAAGACTTTTTTCACAAAACTTTATACCGCAGACATATTTGTGTGAAGATGCATGCACAAATTTTATTTTGAATTTTTTGACATTATAAAACGTGTTTAAAGTACACTTTTTAAAAGCGGGTTCATATGTAACGGGTTCACGTCCACACTCCCATATAGGGCAGTAATTCAGAACGGGAGATATCAGAACTACCCTTCTGGTTCAGCGACGACAAGCTTCACAATAACAACGCACGCAAACGCAAAGCGGAGTGTGAAAAAAATATCAGCTCGTCAGCGGCCGTTCGTAATGACAAGTTTACGTCAGCGGCCGTTCGTAATGACAAGTTTATTTAGTGAGCCATAGGATACAAATTAACATATTAGACCATCGACACAAGCTTAGCAAAACCACAAATAAGATGGATGATTGAAAAGGATGCAAACAGCATTTTACCAAAATCTTATCAGACCAAACTTAAAATAAGGCTTTGCCAGATTAATAAGCATTCGGTTGGTAACAAGTGCCTCTTCAATAAAGTTGAATTCGTTTGATAGGTGACCCTGCAACTCAAATTATTTCATCACTACAGCGCCCCACCAACAGGGAGAAGTATATATTTGAACCAAAACATACTGAATCTTTACTAAGACAAAATTATACACCAGATGCTTATTCTTCATATCCTCCATCAGTAGGGCAGCTCACTATAATCCTAGTAAGTACCCATAAAGAATGTGTCGTCGGAACACATGGATAAAACTTGGAGCCACAGCCAAAATTATGTTCACACTTCTAAAGGGGGGTTGAAAATCTCGGATATTTGACTAGGTAGCAATTTGCTCCCAGGAGTTCCATAAGACATAGTACAAGTATACAACAGTGAGGAAGTGGCATGCTGGAACCAAAGTGGCAGTTTTGCTTATACTATATCACTCCTAGCATCATAAACTGCGTAAGAAGATGCAAAAGCGAACACAAAATTACTGATAACCGGGGATTTCAAATCAAAGCACAAATCTTGTCCAAACATCCAGACAACACCTACAATTATTAAGTAACTTTGAGTATTCACTGCCTCATATAAACGCAGCAAGCCACCTCATCTCTGAGCCATTTCCATTTGACAAATAATATATCTTTTTCCACTTCTCTTCTGAAAAACTTTCACGGCGAATAATCTTTTGCCTGCCCATCCAAATAGATCAAAATGGTCATTTTGCTTGAATTAAGTTACAAAACATTTCAAAAGTCACAGGTCATGCAAATAGAGCTTCTGTAAGCACATGCGATTTCAGGCTATCACTAGACAGAACTTTTATCTGGAAGTACCTCATATAATAGTGGCACACAGTCTCTGCTTCATCTACGGTGTACCGTGGAAAAATCAAACGAGCATCAGAGGGAACATCCGGGAGCTCCTGTCTTAACTTGCCAACTGCGGTTGAATGTGAGAAGGCTCCTACCATCATATCATTGTGAAGCATTGACCTATAAGCATTGACCTGTTGAAGTAAGCAATATATGTAAAGCATAATTAGTTGTGGCCAGTTTAGTCAGAAGAGCTTAAAAAATCATGCATGTACATTTTCAGATCATCCAAAGTTGGTTGAAGAAAAGATTTATCAAATAAAACTAGCTACGATGAGTTATACAATAGAAGTAGTTAGAAAAGCTCTACCAGTGCCACATGATCAGAAAACTTCATTATGATTTCTTAGACCAAAATGAAGACAAACAACATTCTCAGATCTATCAAATTTTATTTAAGAATACTTGGTACACTATAACCTATACACCGCATCTACTTGAAAAAACAAAAACAAAAAATGCTTTCCAGAACTCCAAGGATCCAATGCAACAAATCACAGCACTGCTATCAGCTAGATAAATGAAACAACAGAACAATCTAGGGCTGAAAAGAAAAATGAATAACCAGAAAAGGGAGAAGGCCTTAAGCTTTTTACAGTTGCATAACCAGAAAGATACTCTCTCCGTTCTTTTTTATAAGGTGTATTAATTTTTCAAAAGTCAAACTTTCTATCTTTGAACAAGTTTATAGAACATGTACGATCCCAAATCAGTATCATTATATCCATCATGAAATATATTTCCATACACTGTATTATTTATTAGTATTGCAGAGTTTAATTGTTTTTTCTACAAACTTGGTCAAAGATAGAAAAGTATGACTGAAAGGACACACAGGTGTTTGCCACTTTTGGAAGGAGGAAATTACAAGCAATTTCAGTGAGTAAGCAACTTCGGAAGAGTAATGCTAAAAAACGTAAGCAGCTTTGGCGCAACAAACCGTTGTAAGCTCTTTCGCGTGGATTGATCGACAGGATCTAACAGTTACAGGCTCCTGGAACTCGGTGAATGTAAACCAACTGTTATACTGCAAAAGGAAGAAACATATATTTTAGTGAGACTGATCATTACTATCACTATAACCATCACAGTTGAAAGAAGCCGCATGCATGGACCTCAACACTACAAGCATACCTGATCAATGGCAAACAGTACAGGCACATCTTTAACAAGTGATAGCTCCTTTCTTAAACGAACAACAACACCAACTGCAGCATGCGAGTGGGTTATCCCAGTTTGAATGAGATCATACAATGTGGACCCTTCTGGCATCTCCACTGTGTCAGCCCCTTTCATCATTCCAACACCAGTACCTTCTCCCAGGGGAAAAGGGTCATAAATTTGACATGGTAACTGCTGTAAGCGGGTTTCGTTGTATTTCAAAAAATCCTGAAGCAACAGCAGAAACATATATTGTATGTGAGTAATCATCAGCACGAAATTGTGTTCACCTAATTAAAATAACTAGATGATACCCCACACATTGCTGTGGGAACTGCTTGCAATATATTTCAATGAGATTTGCTTATATGAACATGAACTTCGAAATAACAATATAAGAACTGAAACTGAAAATACGTTTGGTTATTGTATAATTGAATATCAGTACTTAAGTAGCATAGAACATTTGAGCATTTTCTCATGCATGTTGCATGCTGAGGTGGGCTTTTTCCCATGCATGTTGAGGTGGCATGGTTGTATGTTGAGAGAAATAGGTTAATGGGGTTCACCTATTTAGTTATATAGGATAGGATTACAGTTCGAGGAAAACAACTTAGTAGTATTGCACATACAGATTTAGTAGATGCAATGTGCGCAGCATTGCACACCCTGGAACATTGGCAATAGATGCCATCCAACTATTTTTTACAAAGCAAAGTATGATTAACAAATACTTAAAGACTATCAAATTACAAGCAAAATGTAGAAGCAATCTTATGGTACCCAAAAAATTTGAATTTTCTTCACAAATGCACCGGGGAAATTTAAAATAAGAAAGAAAGCATAGTACAGCTCTGCCAGATGAAAAGGATAATAAATGTTTAGACGTTCATGAATACGCCCTTACCACCAAACAATGTAATGCGTTATATAACTTATGCTGCATTAGGTGATTAATAGATCATGAATGGTGAGCCAGCCTTAAGCTAGAAAAAAAATTGGGGTGCTGAGATAGGACAGATGAAATAACAAGAGAAGGTGTAACAGAACATAATGATATTGCAATAAAGCAATTTCGTAAATACTGAGGAAAAGGCAGAATACAAACATCATGTAGATATTAGCACCTGCAAAACCTTTCCAGACTGCACAGGAGTATCAAAAAAATCACTGTAGGTATTTCTATAGAAAAATCCTCCATGAGTCCAATCCCTCCCTTGGGGAACATAGAACACCAGCCATCCCTCAGTACGGGCCCAATGCACAAGCATCGCAAGTGCAATGCTTTTACCACAACTCCGAGGGCCATCCAAGATAATTTGTCTTTTGGTATCTGAGGACAGATACAAAAAGGAAGATGATTAGGGCCAGTTCATAACCTAATAAATCCAAGGTATAATGTTTCCTACACGGTTATTTTAAATTGGATGTCTTGAGATGATAATGATAATGTGCAGTCAGTAGAAAAGAATCTACACCATGGCCCATGGGTTCCGGGGAGATAGTTTTTATTCTGATGCAAACCAAACAAAATGTACCCATATGATTTTATTTTTCTTCATGCCTACAGATATTAGAAAGCAGAGTGTCACAGGCTACAAAGCTATACAGTAGAATAGAAAGTACTTGATCCAATTTTGAAATGGCGCCATCAATCATGAAGGCATATTCCAAGCTCTGTCTTGTGCACTACTATCAGACCAGAGCTTTTTTTTTTAACTAAAAAAAGCATCAAAGAATGAAATTAAAAACCTTTTGTGAATGGTCTTGCTGGAAAAAAAGAACTCTACAGATAAGTAACTTGATCTCAATTGCTTTTTTTTTGCTTCTTGATATTATATCTATGAAAGTTTTAATGCTGAATCAAAATCGACGTTTGAAGAACATAATAAAATATATTTTAGTTTCGAACTACCTTACACGAAAATCATCAACGAATCACAGAAAATTAGGGGCATGTCAATTAACTAAGGCAACACAAATGAATAGTGTGATGGCACAATCAATGACAATATTACGGTAGGATGCAAATAAACCAATAGATACTACCCTTGTTCATCTAAGAAATATTAAGACTTGACAAGGCAAACTATAAGTATTGCATATGCCACTGTAATATGACACTACAGAAGTATAAACGCACCTTTGCGCTTGGCTGTAATGGCTGGATCGACAATTCTCCGGAAGTTATCCCGCAGGTCTAGGAAGTTTTCCCTCACCATCACAGCACACCGCCTCGTGTCTTGAAACTCCTTCATCATCCCTGTTGGCAATCCCTCTGGTAACATGGCTTTCCATTCATCCAAACTGAAACAATAGACAGAAATGAAATACTTAATATCCCAAAAAGGGTTCTCAACTAAAACCTGAGGGCTCGATCATAATCACAATTATCATCTCAGATCCTACATGTCCAATAATAGACCTTTTATTGCAGGCATGATAGTAAACGATCGCTTGCATCGAATAAAGTAAAACAGTGCGACAGGTGTAATACATTATTACAAGAAAAATATGATGCAAAAGAAGACTAACATTACTGAAGTTGATACAAAGAACTATTGCATTAAATAGATACATATGTTTAGACGATCAGCAACATAGTTCAATTGGCGAAATCATCACGTGGAATGAGCCTGCTAAGCGTGTGACCATGGCACCAACCTTTAAACATTATACTAAACCAAGGGAAAGTTTAAATGGCAACAGAACACATACACACTTCACCATCAGATTACAGATGAAGCAAAACAAATAGAAAAAAAAAATGCACCGCATACAGCCTTACACCTAGTCACATCGATATAATTACAAAGCCCCCTTCTATATTTTCCTTATCGGTACAAATTTTAGTGTCACAATTTAACCAGTGGCATCTATTAAACTTCATTTTATTTGGTGTCATTAGCACCAAAATTGCCACAAGAACCGAACTTGACAAACAAAACGAATACATCTAAACATAACCACGTGCGTCACCGCATTTGGATCCAATCGAGACGACAGTGGACAAGGGAAGAGAATGGGTGCGTACGAGAAATCGACGTAGGCATTGGCGCCGCGGTGGGAGAAGGACGCAAAGGTGTCGGTGAAGGCGAAGAGCGGCCGACCGCCGGGCCCGACGTCGAGCGCCGGGTCGTAGGTCGGGGGCAGCGGGTCGGTGGGCATCTCGAACTCGGCGTCGATCTCGTCTGCCCCGCCAGCGGATACGGCGGATTCCCCTGAAGCGGAGGCGTCCTCAGACGCTACGCCTTTGGGATCCTTGACACGGACCTTGCCACGGTTACTAGTGGACGCCGCCGGCTTGCCCCCACCCTTGGCCTTCGCGTAGGAGCGGGAGGCCAGGAGAAGGGAAGCTAGGGAAGCGGGCGGGTCCGGGCGCGCGGCGGGAGCGCGTAGGCCGCCGGCCGAAACCGCGGCGGCGCCCCGGCGAAGGAGCGAGCGAAGGAGCATTTCGGCGGTGGGGTTTAGGCAGGGCGGCGGAAGAGGGTTTCGAGCTCGATCTGTACCTGCCCGACGGTTAATGGGCTCGAGTTTGGAGCAACTCTACCAGGGGTGGACCATAGGCCTTGAAATGGCTAATAGTTTCATAATTTCTACTGATCAGAATTCTTCATAGTCAGGTTTTTTTTATTTGAGCAATTATCGAGTCAAGGGAATCATCAAGTGACTTGAAAAAAAATCTACAACATCTTGACCTGTGATATCCTCAACTTCTTATTGACGCGCTCCACAAGGTTCTTTAGGTGATTAGTGAGTTCCACCACACTTTCCCTTCAAAGACTTATGAAATGAGTGAACATGGCTCGAAGCATATCAATTTGACCAACAATTCTGTCAACAGATTCATCATGGACGTTTTTTATGTCATCTCAGATTTCTAGGCCGTTTCAAGTTTTCTGAATCGAATGAATATATTTCTGAATATGTTGTTACATATGATATCCTGTGTTTGAGCATCCAGTAAAATGTTAGTTTCATCTTCGAAAGTAAGTGCTTCTAGATTTGGGATGGTATATCCGTTTTCTGTAATCCGACACAGCTCGTTACTGAGAGCTTGAAGCTTAATCATCATTCTACCTTGCCAGTAGAGATAGGCATTTCCATCGAAGATAGAAATCGATTGCCTGATCTACCTGCAAGCGACATACTCAAAACTCCAAGATGGTTGGACCTCTAATAAGTAGAGACAAGGAGACCTTGCTCTGATATCAATTGTTAGGACCGAAAGTATATCAATCAAAGGAGGGTGAATGGGAGATTCAAAATTTCTTTCAAAACTTTAAATCAAAACCAAACACGACAACTGAATAGACTAAGTAAATAGAGTACTGAAGATAAACAACTCGGGGCATAGATGAAAGATAAAACAGGGAGAGATCCTAAGCAAATCTTTCGATGAAAGATGTAAGGGCATTTCCTGCCTTAAGTATTTTGGTGTTGATGTCAATGCAATTTGCGGACTAACCATGTGCCCAAACTACACAGGCATATCTAATATGGCACAAGACGGTTGGGCATCTCTCAGGACGGAAAAGATCAAAGACGGCATTTTCTGACGCTTTTGTTTCTTTTGGTCGCAGAAAATCCGTACCATTAAGAGTGAGTCTGCCTAGGAAGGCACTGGCGAATCAAAGCACCCCACTTACATCTTTCCGTTTCGAGGAGAGAGTCTTCCTACCTATTTTTATGCTGTGAGGAATCTTGTGACGGTTGTACCGCTAGCTTGACCAGTTATATTGGCCTAACAGGTACATCTGGTACAACTACTGAAAGGATCGATATGGTTG
>CBMN010750035.1:0-15153 GCA_000582825.1 Hordeum pubiflorum | reverse complement strand
ATGCGGATGATGCGAATGATACGATGATGAATGCGACAAACAAAAGAATCGTGCGATGACAACGGAATAAAAGGGGAATCTTCTGAAGCGTCGGTCTCGGGCTGTTACACGCCTCCATTGCGGCCACCTCCATTTCTACCACGACCACCATCGCGGCTACCGCCGCGACCACATCCACCGCGGCCGCCGCGAGTGGCGGCGTTAGCAGAAGAGTGGGAGGACGGGTTGCCTCCCTCGAACATGGCAAGCCTACTTTCGAAGCTGATGAGCTGAGAATAGAGCTCGCTGACCTTGGTTGGGATGGTTCTGGCGCAGATCGAGGAGACAAACGACATATAGTCGAAGTCAAGCCCCGCAAGGATGTAGGAGACCATGTCGTCGTCAGTGAGTGGTTTGCCGACCGAAGCCATCTCATCTCCGAGCGCCTTCACGCGCCCGATGTACTCAGCTACGGTGGAGTTGCCCTTCTTGGTCATGGACAAGGCAAGCCTCGTGTTCACCACGTGTGCTTGAGTTTGGGAGATAAAGATCTCCTTGATCGCAGTCTATGCTGCGGCTGCCGAAGTACCGTGCGCAACCTGAACCATCACAGGAGGTGAGATGGAATTAAAGAGAAAGCTCAAAACCTGGAAATCTTGGGCCTTGGCGATCTCATATGTTGGGTTCGGCACGTTGGTGGGCTTGCCAACCTTATCGACAAGCGTGGGTGTTGGCTCCTGTCGATCTGAGTCGAGGAAGGAGATGAGCTGCGCGCCGCGAATAGCAGCCAGAGCCTGCGCGCGCCATACAAGGAAGTTGGAGCGGTGGAGCCTGTCGGCGATCGGGATGAGCGTGGTTGTGGCGGCGGCGGCGGAGCTCGAGGTGGACATGATTGCAAGGATGTGCGTAGAGAAGTAGGCTCTGAATACCATGTAAAAGTGTGGTTAAGCGTATGCCTAGCAGGGACGCATTGTGTGTTTATATAGCCAATGGCTTAGGGTTACGTATTTGGTAGTTAGGTTGTTGGATTCATCCTCAAGTAATCTATACAAAAGACAAGGATCATCTCAACAGCCCAACTAACCAGATTATAAACACACGCAAAATATCTTTACAAGTATATACGGTTTATATTTGTACTGCATATACAATACATTCTAACAACGACCTCCCGCCGTTCATCTCCAAGTACTATCTGTCATAAATAAGCCATCTAAAGCTTCAAATGCACTGTGTTATGCTTTTCAAAATTCAAAATCATGCTCTCTAGCAAGCAGTGAGCGCCGTGATCTATATTTAAGCAAGGGCGTTTGAACAAAATATGGCATCCCATGAAAAAAAAATCTGAGATGTCGCCGCAAATAAAGAAGAGGTAATTAAAACCTCATCAAATTTCATGTGTTTTATTTTCATTGCATGGTTAATTATTTTAACCGTTACAGTTGTCCGTCTGCGGTGATGTGCACATGTTTGTTAAGAGGATGACCCCAACGTGCTAAGGAGCAGCATGGTCAGATTGCTTTTGCCTGATTTTTGGGTTAATTGTTGATTTTCATATATACATTATTTACGTCAACCACAAAGTCAGTTTAATAATAACTTGATCTCAATGCCAGGTCAAGTTTTATCCACTACTGTTCGGTATCAAGGAGGGGGTTCAGTGAGACTGATCCAGTCGTTTCAACTTTGTTCGAGGAGATGTGGAGCGTGTGGGAAGAAGGCGATTCAGCTTCAGGCGTCGGTCTAGTGACGCATGGGACAGGGTAAATTGTTTTCTGGGAAGATGATGAAGAAGAAGTTGACAACCGCGCCCGTAAGAAACCCAAGATTTATTAAGTGAAACGCTCATCGCACTCAAACGCTCCTCTGGTTTAAGATTTGAAGTAATTTGACAACTCGTAATAATTAGCTTGTACTGTAGTTCTTATGCAACACACGATTTAAAATATATAAACTACTATGTTAGCTCGTTTAATGCCACCCAGAATTTATTGTGGTTTGCTATCTCTGCACTGTGATGACTGTGCGCAACACACCTTTAAATTAATTCCGGAGAGATGCAATGCATGGTATGCCTTTTGGGCCAAAATGTCTCGTCGCAGCATATACGCCTTTAAATATGCAAGAGGGTGAGGATCGTGTGAGCAGAAGAAAGGTTTGGATATTTAAGGAGCGTCGGAATTTATTTTGTGCACCCTGCCCACTGGTGGATTGAATGCTTCGTAGTCTGGCCTTTAGTGGTTTAGAGAACCTGCAACTGATATTTTAGAAAATGGAAGCAGACAAAACTGTCCACTAATGATTTGTAGTGGACTGATTATGGTCCAGCAATGGTTTCGGAAGAAGGTCTGCATGCATCTACCAGATGCAGAGGCCGGGGGTCATCCTCCTTTTCTAAAAAAAAGAAATTTTAAAAATTCTAACCTATCAAATGACATACACAATCAAGCGAGCACGTGTCAGTGCCAATTTACTAATGACATACACAAATTCTAGGTGACAAAATCAAAATATGATTCTTCCTGAATAGTTAATTACCTAAAATAAGCTAGACTGCAGGAGTAGCAATATACTGATGACACACACATGCGGTAGGGGAAAGGCTAGCAGAGAAAAAGAAACTGTGATTCTTCCTCGATCGTTAATTGCCTAGAAACCAAACTGGAATGCAGCATTGGTGCAACTTCATTTTCAATGGTTGTTCAGACAAAGATGAAGAACAACAACGAGATTAAGGACCCCAACGATGAGGATCCATTTCACTGTGGCGTCGCTAGGATTGGCCTTGATGGCGACCGTGATGAACAACTTGGGCCACTTGACACGAAGGACGTCGATGTAGACCGATTCTTACTTCCAGAAAGAGCATTTCCCAATCTAGATGTGATTAGGGGGGAATGTGGTTGGGTCACTTGGAGGAACAAGTAAATAATTAGCTTAACCAACAAGATGAATCGATCAAATAGATGAAGGGAAATGATGAACTCACCCAGTGATACTCACACTTGTAGAAGTGCTTCCTGGGGTTCTTTTTGGTACGAGACACCCCCCATTCCACCTTGCCTTTGTTGCAAAGGGGCAGGTGATTAAAGGACGGAGCGTCCTCTCCTAGATGAACGGCGTGAGAGGTTGGGAGGAGGTCGAGGAGGCAAACATGGCAATGGAACATGAGCGTCAGTGGCGAAGATCTTGAAGGAGCTTGAGAAGGGGAGCATAGGAGAAGACTAAAGGAGGAAGAGTAGTGGAGGGATGGAAATATCCAAAGCGTCGTTGCCATTAAATGCACACAGAGCCTTGTTTGACAATTTTTATCCAGTTGTTGGTTCAACACCAGAAGCTACGTCCATATACAAAAGTTTATCTCAGATGTAATCAAATGATACAGCTTGTTATACAGAGCATCTGTTACGAATCTGTATGCACTTGCATGGTGAAGATGTAGGGGGTGGAGAACCAAGACTCCAGGAGCTCCAATGCAATTCCCTTGGAGTTGCTCTAAACAATGTCACACAAGTTTGGTATCGCTTAATGGGCCGTCAAAGACCCGATCGATCTCGGGCTCCTGGCCCAGCGAATACCCCCATCCCGTCGTCTTCAACCTCCCCCCTCGGTGTGTGCTGCTACAGAGAGTAGAGTAGCCAATCGCTGCCGCGGACAAGGGAACTAGGGAAGATATGGAGGCGGCGCCGGAGAGGGAGAGGGAGGGCAGGGGGGAGGAGTGGAGCGACGGCGGCGTGGCTCTGGGTTTCCGGGTGAAGGCGTGTTCCCGCGAGTCGTCGGGGCAGAAGGCCGCCAACGTGCTGGAGCCCGACCTCCGCTCCCACTGGTCCACCGCCACCAACACCAAGGAGTGGATCCTCCTCGAGCTCAACGAGCCGTGCCTCGTCTCCCACATCCGCATCTACAACAAGTCCGTCCTCGAATGGGAGGTCACCGCCGGGCTGCGCTACAAGCCCGAGGCCTTCGTCAAGGTCCGCCCGCGCGGCGAAGCTCCCAAGCGCGACATGGTGTACCCGGCCAACCACACCCCCTGCCGCTACGTCCGCATCTCTTGTCTGCGCGGAAGCCCCATTGCCATCTACTTCATCCAGCTCACCGGAATCCCCGTACCTGGCCTGGAACCTGAATTCCAACCTCTTGTCAACCACTTGTTACCACAAATATCTTCTTCGCAGAAACAATCCCATTCTTCGCACAATATGCATCTCCAGGTAGCTCTGCCATACATGTGTTCTACTTGCTTTATTTCTCGTGTTTGTCGTGCTAATGTATCTCCACCCCGATGACTGAATTGTATTCTAAATTAGTTGCTCAAAGACATTGCAAGCAGGCTACCACCATTTCTGCCCCAGATTGAGGTAAAATTGGTCTTGCTCCTAGGCTATACGCTAGCAGTAATTTGCTGTTTCCCCCATGCGCTCATATTGTCCCACTTCAACCGGCTGACTGGCTGCTCATCATTCTGCAGGCTGACCTTAATAGCATCACAGATACCCCAGAGAGCAGTGTTCGGTTTTTGGCTCTGCTTGCTGGCCCATTTTATCCAATCCTCAACCTTATAAACGAAAGGTGTGGCCCATTTTCATACATGCTCAATTGCCTGCCTTCATCTCTAGTTTGCATACATTATGTGCATGGGCACTACTGTTTACGCCCTTCTGTGTGCACCCACCTGTGTGCACCCACCTGTGTGCGAGCAATGCCATATGATTGACACATCCCCCAAATTTACAGGGATGCTACAAAAACATCGATTTCCTCCACTGATTCAGACACCCTAAAGACTAGCCTGGCTTCTATTCCAACTGTTTCCTCAAATTTCGAGGCATGTAAATATTCTTTCCGCACACTTCTGTTTATCCTTTTATATAATTTTGGCTATGTGCTATTGTAGTGTGCTACAGTAAGAACTATGAATGCTGAAAGCTTAATTACATGGTACTGCACCTCCGCTCTATGTCATACATAGCTTCCCAGTTATGTAAAATGTGTATAGGAACAAGTCATTTATCTTCTGCACATCTCTTTCTGAATGAACATTAACTATCCATTGCGCTGAGTGCTGACTAACCGTACGCAAACCCCCTTTCTGAGTTCTGAAAAGACCACCCAAGCTTGGAGCTAACCTTGGCTAATAGGAACTAAAGAGTATTGCAGGAGTATTTAATTAACGTAGTTGAGGTAGATGGTTTTGTGGTTACATTTGGCAACTGCTAAACTATAACATGAGATATAACTATGCCTCGTCGGCAACTTCTAGTTCAATTCACAAAAAGGCTGTTCGAGTTCTGTAGGAGTGTGTTAGGTTGATGTTATCCAGGATCTTCCATTAATTTATGTCAATCATCACATTGCACAAACTCCTTGCTGGCCATGCCTCTGTAGTGAAACACTGAGCACTGATATCTGCTCAGTTTGTTGGTTGCTTGCAAATGCATGAGAACATGAATATTTCTCGCTGGTTTATGGCCGGAACTGCTAAACAGCCAGCCTATTCTGTGTGACTGCCAATTTTATGTGTAGAAAAAGGAACTGAATGGTTTCTGGTTGTATCTGTTTTCCTGATGGTTTAAAGTATTTAAAATGAAAGTCATATTCAAATGTTCTTTGTTCGAAATGTGCTCTTGTTTAGGGCTAGCAAGCTAGTAGTACCATTTTACATCTGGACTATGTGCTTGTGGTCCTACTGTCTGTGGTCTGCCATTCAGCTTTAACACCAAAGACCTATTTTCTGGTAATCATTCCAATTAAAACTACAATAGTAGAAGGCCTATTGCTCTGCAACAATTGATATGGAGTTTGATAATATGAAAATTAAAGGATGGTAACTTATTTTAGCGCTCTGTGCTGTTATTAAAACTACCAATTCATGACTTGTATTTTACAAAAATCTTAAATCTTTTTCAATTATCATGCATGATATTCATGACTTGTATTTTACAAAAATCTTTTTCAATTATCATGCATGATATTCATATCTACTCCCTCCGTCTCAAAATGTAAGACGTTTTTTGACACTAGTGTCAAAAGACGTTTTTTGATACTAGTGTCAAAAGACGTCTTACATTTTGGGACGGAGGGAGTAGGTTTCTATTCCACGGAGAGCATTTCTGTGCCCTTCAAAGGAATTTGTCACCTAAACCAATAAGGGAACTTAAGGTGGTTAAGCAGTAAATGATTAGTAACCACACTCAGGGGCGGAGCCAGCAATCTGGCATACACTCAGGGGCGGCTGCCACACCTAAATTTGCTGCAAATACTAGCATACTAGTATATATTCTACGTGTTTGGAGATTTTGTACCGTAAAAGAGCTCATAGCTTAGCTGCGCACCCGTTCCTCCTTGTGTCTAATTGATTATTGTTGATGGCCAATGTGTCGTTGGCCTGATTGCCGGTGACCTGACTGCACGTTTGCACATAAGTAAAAGTGCTAGTGATTACATCCTTTGCTATCATGCGTGGAGGCACCACTGCGTCAGGGCACACGAGCATGGCAGCCGCCGGTGAGAAGTGAGCAGAGAGCGGCATACAATGCCCATCGGCTGTCCAAGCAAGGCAGAGACCGGTGAGGCTGTGAGGATGAATACACAGATGGCTTCAAAGAAGAAGACAACAAATACTCAATGAGAAGTTTTTTTCCGTCCATTCTAGTGCTCTTGGTGATTTTGTTATACATTGTTTTCTTCTTTATAAACCCGCCACACCTGAAAATAATTCCTACCTCCGCCACTGACCACACTCAGGTAGTATGTATTTTCCTTGGGGAGCATAGAAAGATACAAGCGCATGTGCACTAATTTCGGTCGATTTCTGTGTTCTGAATTCTTTATTTTTGTACAGGCACAACCTAGGAGAGCACGGAGTCCATCTTCTGTTCAGCCTGCTTCATGTATGCTGGCGTTTCGATCTGAAACAGCTATACTACTCTTAAGGAAAGCACACAAGGACAAAACTCTCTCAATTGTTTGCCATCGAGTATGTTCTTTGACCATATTTTTTGTCTTCTTTGGTCATGTACCTTTTCCTCTCGGAGTATTTTCTGAACGTTTGCTTCTTTTGAACTAAGGCATCAAGGGTGCTCCAAAAACTTTTGGAGCCTGAGCCATTCTTTGACGAGCCAATACCTAATGGTGGCATGCTTTCGAGTGAAGTCTCTGATGAAATTCCTAAAAGTGACGCTTCCAACCTAGTGCCTTGTACAAACTACTCTAGTTTGTTTGGAGAAGAATTTAGTTTATCGGAAGATCACTTCGATGGCTCTTTTCTAAATATTTTGGATGTTGCTGCTGTTGAAGAAGGCATTCTTCATGTACTGTATGCAGCTGCATCACAGGTTATCTTTGTCATATTGTGTCATCCTTATATCTTCCAATTTCCATATTACCTTTTGTTCTAAAAGGCTGGTTTTATTTTCTTGATTGTACTTGTAGCCTCAACTAGGTTGCAAGCTTGCTGAAATTACTTCAGACATGTGGTCTGTCTTACCGCTTGTTCAAGCTTTTCTTCCAGGTATTGATTGGGAAATGGCATTATATACTTATGCCTTTTAGCTTCCCTTACTACTCTTAAATGAGAATTAGCAGAGTTGTGATTGAGTAACAACTTTGGCTACCAAACAATCTACACTTCCCCACATGCACAGCCACATGTTAATATCCCACACTAAAAGATGCAAGGCCTACATGGCCATTGGCTAGCACACCTAGCGCGACACCCGTGCCTTGTGGCTAAAGACTATGGATTGAGTCCAATCAAATGTTAGTTTGTTTGCGTTCCAGGATTTTATCCTATGACTTCCTGGTTACTGATGTCCTTAGGTTTAAATATAGTCACGATAACTAACTGCACCCCTTCTAAAAAGTTACAACATGGGGGCAGATCTACCTGCAAGGGCATCAGTATAACGGCATGCATGCTTTGTGGAATCTGATAATATGATGTTTCTCTTGTGTGTTTTTCATAGCACTTCGTCCTCCATTTAGTGCTGGCCCTACCGAACAGATTGATGATTGTTTTAACCAATGGAACCATCCAGATGTTCACAATGCTCTTTCCCAGGTACCTCGGTTTATATGATCTGTTATCTTCTCCATGCATTAGTGGCATCGCTTACAATTTCTCAAGGCATTTGTGGCTGCAGATTGTGTCAATGTCAGTATCATCAGTTTTTCATCCTCTTCTCAGAGGCTGTGCTGGTTATCTTTCATCATACCTGCCATCACATGTTCGTTCTGCAACTCTGAACTCTCTGTTGTAGAAGTATTTATTTTCTTCAGTAGATGGTTTACACGTTTCTTATGTTCATTACTAGGCAAAAGCAGCATGTGTTTTGCTTGATTTGTGCAGGGGACCATTATCACCTTGGGTGCCCATGATTACAGCAAAGGTCTCTTTATGATTTTGTCCACAGTTATGATTTTCATAATTTGTTCCTCTTTATGACATTATATACTCATGAAACAGGTAGATCTTGCAGTAGAACTTCTGGAGGATCTCCTGGGTGTTATCCAGGTATGCATCACAGGTTTTCTAGATTAAATCACAAAATATGCAACGATCTCCTGGGAATCTAGAAAAATATATTTTTGTGATGTAATCTGGCATATTTTCTATCCTTTCTTTAGGGCCTACTTTTGTGCCTATACATAATAAATAAACAAAATAATGCTTCAGTTTAAGTTTATCTCCTTTTGTGTACTACTCTTGAAGCGGTGTACTGCTGTTTTGAGCTGGTGTGTCTTGCTGTCCTGTATTTAAGATGAAACACCCAGTTGTTCGAGCAGAGTTTGTAGTGTTACAGTCTCCATCATGACTATGATACTTTACTTTTGCATAATCTAAATCAACATCAATGATTAGTTTTGTTAAATTGCTTACTGTTTTCCATAGCTACGTGGCAATCAAATGATTTGATTTCTGTGTGATGTTGGTCAGGGAGTTGGGCAATCTCTTCCCCGTTCTCGTGCGGCGCTGAAGTATATTTTATTGGCTGTATCAGGGAATATGGATAATGTTCTCGCAGAATACAAAGTAACCCATCTTTCATTTCCTGATATTTCTCAGTGATTGTTTTAATACTTCCTGAACATGCATCCTATAACTGCCTACTTTCAGGAAGTCAAGCATAAAATACTTTTCATTCTGGAGATGCTAGATCCTTTTGTTGATCATGCTATAAGTGCAATGAAAGACAGAATATCATTTGGTGGTGTGTCTGCTATGTATTTGGAGAAACAGGCAGAAGTTTGCGATATGGCCTTGAACATTATTCGTACAGCTGCAAAGAATCCTGCTGTACTCCCTTCTTTGGAAGTTGAATGGCGGCGAGGTGCTGTTGCCCCAAGGTTGGTAAGCAATATGTACATGCAGGTGCAATATAAGTTTACGACTACAGTGAGTAATAATCTATGCTGATTGATAAGAACCAAATATCTTTCTAATAGTTAACCCCTTGGTGACAACTCACACATTCATATTCCTATTTTATAGCAACAATATGTATTTGGCTAATGCATAAATTTGTCGTTTACACGAAACTTAATTTTGTTTAAATGAACTGATGCCAAGTTGCCCTTTATACTCTTGAAGTTGTTTAAAAGAGGTAATGAACTGAGTTGACACTCAAGTTGGCCTGTCCCACCAATTCAGGTTGTGGTGTCAGTTGAAACAAAACTTATTTGGCCAAAATTGAACTATTTATGGAAGTTGGTGACTAATTTGCTCTTTCCGAAAATTGAGGGGACAAAACGAACCATGAGTGGAAACTGAGGGACCGATTTGTGCAACAACATTATCTTTCAAATATTTAGATCGGGCACATGAAAATGTATTGAACTTTATCATCATTTGGCCTATTATAAAATTATTTTGTATACTAGTAAAATACGCTAAATCTAACTTTAACTTGCAGTATACTTCTTTCTATCTTGGATCCTCATATGCCACTCCCACCTGACGTTGACCTCTGCAAAAGTTCATTGCCCGAGGTTGATCAAGCAGCTTTGGCGGTTTTAGATTGTCCAGCACCACATTCTTGCAACCCTGAAGTTGTTGACGGGCGAGACACATCTGAAATAGCTACGAGAATAGAAAGTTTTGAACAGTACAGTTCTTTATTTGCTCCTGAAGAATTGAAGCAATCTGAGTTGACAAATACTCTGCGAGAAGGCCATGATAAAGCAAGTACAAATTTTGACCAGAACATCCCCGAGGGCAGGAAAACCAACGTAAAATTGCCGGCTGGCCCTTTTCAGCTGGAACATACTCTCGCTGATGATTACAGTGATGCACGGGCTGATTATCTACAACTGCTGAACCAAGAGAACTGTGAATTAAGAGCTCTAGAATTTCGTCGCTTAGCACTGAATCTGTGCATGCAACAGGAACCAACAGTTGAGGGGCATAATGCCGGAATTGATGCTTTGCTATTAGCCGCAGAATGCTATGTTAATCCATTTTTTCTCTTGGATTTACGGCTTAATTCAGAGCCTCTGGATCGAACTGAATATACTCATTCGGATTTGATACGAGGGAATGCTTCATTTGAGTTGAAAGGTATGCGTGTGAAAGGTTTAGACCTAGCGACAGCGCACAGTTTGGAGAATAAACGGGATAGAGCTGTCCTAGATTTACTCCTGCAAGCTGCAAGATTTGACCGTGAATACCATGCAAAGATACCTGACGGTGAAGTCTATCCAAATGATGCTGAGGATGACAAGCAAGCTATAGAAATTTCACCAGAAGTTACACACCTTGTGGATGCTGTAACTTTGGTTAGAAAGAACCAAGCTCTGCTTTGGCACTTTATTATGAAGCAATTTGGAAGGAAAGGGCACTTATCTAATGAAATTCTTCTTGATAGCTTGTTGTTCTTGTTGCACTCAGCAACTGACCTATTTTGTCCACCAGATAATGTGATCGATATCATATTGAATTCTGCTGAAAACCTCAACCAACAGCTTACATGTCTTTACACCTCTGTTAATGCAGGGGATAAGAAATTGGATAATGTAAAATTACATGGTTTACAAAGACGTTGGGCACTTCTCCAGAAGCTTGTTCTGGCTTCGTCTGGTAGCGACAATACTAGAGAACTTGTCAGCATTAAAAAAGATGGTTTCCGTTTTAGAAGCTTAGTTCCTCCATCAGCATGGGTGCATAAGATATCAGAATTTTCCAGGTTTTCTAGCCCACTTCCTCGATTTCTTGGATGGATGGCAGTGTCGCGTTATGCCAAGGAATATTTAAATGAGAGACTGTTTCTTGCTTCTGATTTCTCACAGCTTACATCTTTGCTGTCAATTTTCACTGATGAACTTAGTTTAATGGATGGAGTTGCAACTCAGAAGGTTAAGTCTGCTGACACTGAGCAATCTGCTTGCAATAATCACTTGCTTCTTAAGAAGGAATCTATGTCGTCAGATAAACCAAGCATGAACAAATTGTTTCAGATTTTACTTCCTGAACTACATTTCTTCTTTCCAAGCATGAGCAGACGGTTTCACACGTTTGGAGAGACCATTTTGGAAGCTGTTGGTTTGCAGTTAAAATGTCTCCCCAAAAGTGCAGTACAGGATGTTCTTTGTTGGTTTTCTGAGATGTGCGTGTGGCCTTACCTTGAAGGCATTAAGGAGCATCTTGTACTTGCAAACGGAGTAAGTTGTTTGAGAGGGAATATTGCTGCTAATGCTAAGGCTGTTGTTTTCTACCTACTCGAGTCGGTTGTTGCTGAGCACTTGGATGCTATTGTTCCTGAAATGCCAAGGGTAGTGCACATTCTTGTGTCACTTTGTAGAGCTTCTTATGCCGACGTGGCCTTCCTTGACTCTGTATTGTGTCTGTTGAAACCATTGATATCTTACTTCCTAAGGAAGGGAACTGATGATGAAAAAGTGATGGGTCATATAGCTGACTGCAGTGATTTTGAGTTGATTTGTTTTGAAGAATTATTTGAAATTATCCGGTGTGGTAAACATTCAAAGGATGCAACCGGTGATAAGATTCAGGTCCCATTGCTGATCTTCATTCTGGGGTCTCTGCTTCCTGATCTGTCCTTTAAGAGGAGGATTGAAATATTGGACTCCTTGCTAGTATGGGTAGACTCTATCAGTTCTGATCCACCATTACTGCTGTGTAGTTATCTTGAAGGCTTTCATACACTTATTGATGGTTGTGTAACTATACTAGTTCAGAATATTGAATTACTTGGTATCATCATCCTTTCTGTGAGAGAACAGTCAAGGGAGGCTGCAAACTCCATAAGTGGGGATGCCATGATACAACTTGAGAAAAATTCACAGGATAGTGCAGAGCAGCTACTAGTTAAATCCACAGACAATGCGGAAAAGTCGGAGGGGGTTAATTCTCCACCTGCTGGTTGTATTATAGAATTTTGTGATACCCTGGAGAAGGTCATTTCACATCTTACTCTGTCAATTGAGAGTAGCTGGAAATGGCACCATCAGTTGGCTTCTAGGCTGTCTTCATTGATGGCAAAGTGTTTGCTGTATGCGAAATGCTTAAAAGCTGTTACCCAAGGAAACACAATTTCTAGTAGCACCAGGCAAGAGCTTGTACAAAAACACTGGGAGAGTGCTCTTGAAGGTCTTGCAGAAACCATTTTAGGAAATCAGGAAAAGCAGTGCTGGCAGGTGGCATCCTCTATGCTTGACTATATGATTAAACTACCTAATGTTCTTGCTTGGGGTAATGTTCTTACTGCCACTTGTTCAGCAATCGAGCACTTCTGCTCTCATGCACCTAGGATATCTTGGAGACTGCAGACAGAGAAGTGGTTATCGTTATTGGTTTCAGGTGGAATTGAAGACCTCAAGAATAGTGAAACCTCGTTGATTAATCTTTTCTGTACAATGTTGAGTCATGCCGAACCAGAACAACGCTCTGTTGCATTGCAGCAACTTGGGAGGATTATTCACTTGGCGAGTACTGCTGAAGTTGGATCTGGTTCAACAGTGACATCCCATTTGGTTACTCATACATGGAACAGAATAACAGCATTGGCTCTCTATGACTCTTCTATGCTATTAAGGAATCATGCAATGGCTTTGCTTACTGAATATGTTCCATTTGTTGATAAAAATCATCTGCGGTCATTTCTTGCATCAAGTGACGGTATCCTGAAAGGTGTGGGGCAACTCTCGTGTGTAATCGAAGAGGGCTATTTGACACGAATGTCCTTACTGTTGCTTTCAAAGGCATGTCTTTATTCTTCTTCTGAAGATATTGCTTTGATTCCTGAATGTGTTTGGAGGAAATTGGAAAACATGCAAACATCACTAACTGGTAAATGCTTCTCGATTACCCACATTTATGTTGTACTTATGCCCTTATGTGGGGTTCAAGCTTAACAACTGATTATTCAAGCACTTTAATATTTTCTGATGTATTATTAGGAGGTTTTGGTGCTGTGGAGAAAGATCTCTGTCGAGCTCTATGTCAGCTAAGAACTGAATCTGATGCTAAAACAGTCTCTCTCTCTCTCCTTCCTTCAACCATCTTCTATCCTAGGACCATGGCTAGCAGACTCAATATTATTCTGTACATGTTCTGGCTACCGAGTATTGACTCTGTGTCTCTTTAGGTTGTAGAAGAACTTCTCGCAGGATCTACTACAAAACCAGTGAACACTGATTATATGGATATCCGTGAATCAATTCTTCAGGTCATAATCTTTCTAATGATTCATTATGAAATGCCTATGTTTCTATATTACTGTCACTTCTTTTTCTGCTTTATTACTTTAAGTCTGTGCTATCCATCACCGTTTCAGTTCTGAACTCAAAAGAGGTTCACTTCACATTGATGAGTGTGCGTGCACTTTCGTACCTAACAGTATAAGTGCTTAATACTTTTTCAAATAGCAAACTTCTAGTCATTGTTGGAGGCCTGGAGCAATTACCTTGACCTTTAGAATTTTTGACGGAAGAATTCTTGTAATAGTATGCAGTAACAACAATTATTGTTAGTTTGAAAGTTTTGGAATTCATGTTCATCTTCCAGAAAACCAAAATGCTTGCAAGCAAGACTGGAAGAGGCGGCACTGGCATGCTTGTATTTTTGTTTAAATATATACTCCTTATACCCTAAGTTGCTGTGCACATAGGGTGTTAATTTCAAGCTCCAGTCCATGCTGGTAACCTGCTTTTGTGAATCCTTTTTGATAGGTGTTGTCCTCTTTGAGTTCTGTTGGGTCCTACTTTGAGTTCTTCTCAATCAGATCTGATGAGGAATGCCAGGTTAGAGATACAACCAGGGTTTCTGGCCGCCATGTTTTCAATATCTTATTCTGACACTTAAATAATTACAACACCAAGGAACTTGAAGAAGCTGAGATTGAATTGGAGCTTGTTAAAAACGAGAAAGCAGTTCAGAAATTTGTCGGACATCCCCAGAATACTGTGGTTCCAGGTGTGTTATCATGTAAGATCAGTGACTATTAAGGACTATTATTATGAATATTGTTCCCTTAATGTGCAGTAATGTAATTGCATCTACAGATTACAAGGATAGTAGTGAAGTTAATAAACAGCTTCAGCAGATCCGTGAAGATATACGGTCCCTGTAAGTTGACATATCACATTTTACACCTGGTCCAACCGTACTTTATTCCTCAAGCTCTTGACAGTTACTTTCTCTGGGCAAAACATTCTTATCACCGTGGGAAGTGTGTGGGTGCGGGTGTATTTTTTTTATCTTTGACAACACAACCCTTTTTAAAGTTTAAATTTGCCCTATGAAGATTAGACTCATCATGATAAGTACAGCAATATTAGTACTCTTGTCTTGCTTTAGAAATATTCCCAACAAAAAATAATGGTTAAAGATGTACCTCAGAGACCATTAAGATTTACATGAAGCAAGTCATTGTTTCGAATTGGTCGGGTGCTCTTTTACCTTGGAAAATTATAAAGTTACCCCATGGTGGTTTTGATGGAGGCATGAAGTGCTGCATAATAAGGAGTACTGAAGTTCTAAATCCTATTCCTTTTCTGGATCTTGAGAGCGATAAGTTTGAATACGAAGCTTCATAAGAAAGCCTTGTCTATCCATGAATAGTATCATTTTCTTACACCAGTTTAATTTTAATTTAGAAGCAGCAGCAGCAGCAACAACAAAGCCTTTAGTGCCAAACAAGTTGGGGTAGGCTAGAGGTG
>CBMN010750032.1:262-10775 GCA_000582825.1 Hordeum pubiflorum | reverse complement strand
CATACAATCAAAGCTTCAAATTAAAATATGCAGGAATATGTGATAGCTTTGAAGTGTACATGACTAATACAAGCTCCCCCTAATTTTGTGTTTGAATTAGTAGATGATTAGTACCAGATAAGAAGTTTCTAATGAGACAAAAACAAAACAAAAAAACTTTCGTATTTATATGTAACTTATTTTGGTGAACCACTGTAATATTAGCATGCATTTTCGTGTTTATACATAACTTAGTTGTTTTCCGCAAACTAATTAAGCAACTGGCCCTTCGAGACTTAACATATAATTAGCTTGCAGCTTAGAAGGCATGGATTCTCAGAAGAAGAAAAAACTTAGAAGGCACATGACCGCGGGCAAACCAGGAATAATATTAGTTGATTGATTGCACCAACGCCACAGCTAAATGAACCAAAACATATCTCTGTCAGTCGTTGTCTGGCCGATCCCGACGCCAACGCGAGCTAATGACAAGGCACCTAACCTCCATCATGTCAGGGCGTCTTCCAGGCAGACCCGTAAACCTTCCGCAATGGTCTGAACCATGCGGTTCGGACCATGGAATCCATCCAACACGGTCCTGTATCAGTCTATGGGACGGTCCGGATGTGATTTCTCCCGCATACTCGAGACAAATGTGAGGGAGGTTTGCGGGAGTCCGGACCGCTAATTCGCACCATTCTAACCACCCTAGCCCACAAAAAACCCCGTCACCCGCCCTGCACGCGCTTTTCGCTCGGTGCCAGCTGCCCTCATTCATGCCACTGTAGAGCGGCCGCTCCCCATTGAAGGCGGCTCAGGGTGGACGCGACCTTGCACTGGCGTCGGCATTGACGAGGCCCGCCGGCCGAGGGCGCCGCTCGCAGCACACCTGGCTGCACAGGCCTCCTCTCCACATACAAACGCCTCTATTAAACCCACGTGGAAGCCGAGAAACCTACTCCGGCCATACGTCCGTTCATGAGAGGGCCGACATTAAACGCAATGTCGGCCGAGCTCCACCCGTTCATCCTCTATTTAAACGAGGCCAGACGCCGGGCAAGATCGCACCTCTCCGTCGCTGCCCCATCTCCTCCTTCACCATTTTCTCCCCTCTTCCGTTGGCTTCCAAAAAGTAGTTCTCTGGCATAAAAACCAGCTAGGTGGCCCGTCGAGCGTGCCGGATACGAGCAAGAGCGAGGCAGCTCGCTGGTCCGTGTCACTCGCCTCCCTCGCCTAGCCCGACGGAGCAAGTTGCCGCCCCAAGCCGGCGCGTGGTTCAGCAACTTGCCGCTCCAAGCCAGCTCGATGGGGAGTGGCGAGTTGCTCCATGCCGGTACAAAGGGGAGCACGGCGTCGAGCGCGCCTCTCGTGCCTACGATCGTGCCATTTGTCGTCGACACGCGCGTAGCCGCGCCATGCAGGCATAGAAAGAAAGCCAGTTGCACGGAGAGCGATGAGCCGGTGGCCAGCTTGTCCGTGCCTGCCGTCATTACCGAGGAGGAGTAGAACACGAGAGGCCGCCGCTGCTTGGGTCCCATGAAGGCCACCACCAGGGTGACGCCGGCGTACACAGCCGGTGTCTTGCCCTGTTCCACTCTTGCGAGGACCTTCGTCGACCCCACATGGGCTTCATAGAAGCGGAGGTGCCCGCTACCCATCCCGCTGAAGTATCGGACGGGGGTTCCACTCCGACGAGCGGTGGGGAAGTGAGACATCCTTTGCGTTAAAGCATATGCCTCCGGGGCTCCCGGCAGTCCGGTGAACATGCTGCCGAACATGGGGAGACAAAGTAATCCGCCGCGGCCGGCCATAGACTAGTGTAGTAGCGTATCCGGGTCATGGGAGTGGAGATCCGCGCGACCGCACGTGCACACAGTCTTACCTTTTTAATTAAAATATATTTAAAATGTAATGAAATCCGTCTTGTCTGTATGAAATCCGTCCTGTTTGCATGAAATCCGGCCGTATTTGAATTTCGTTCGTTGGTTTGAATTGTTGTTAAAATATATGCGGCTACATATGGATGGCGTCCTCCCACATCCGTGTTCACCGACTGATCCCTTCTATCCACGAACGAATACGAAAGAAAATTTACGGGTTGCCGTTGAAGATGCCTTCAGTTGTCAGCTAGAGGATAAGAGGCTAAGTTGTCAGCTAACTAATTACCGCTGAGGTCGATCGATCAGGTGGCTCACCTGCACCGATTGGCCGAGGCAAGCCACTTTGGTCGTATTGTCGTTATGGTGATGCCGACAGTTTTAACTTGCATCATTGCACGGGTAAGCTGGATGATTGTTTTTGCTTAAAATCTTGAAGTCGATTTATTTTTCAATCGTTGAAGACTACCCGGACTAGCATTAGACATTGTGGCGCCGTTGTTTCCTCCGTTTCATTTTGCTGCGTAACACAGTTTTACCATCTGACGGTCAAAACGTAGAGCGAGTTACCCGCAAAAAACAAAAAAAGTTGGTTGAGTTACACTTCTACACTTCCTGCTGAAACATCTTATGTTTCATTAAGGTTATTCATTTTTGCGGTTTTCTATTTGCCGCTCCTTGCATCGAACTATCGACGTAACGTACAGGCGAACCACCAAGTATGAAATTTGGGTTGGGACACTCAGAGGGTGACCACAGTACCACAGTGGAAGAGCCAACGAGTTTTGGAAACCTTCTAGATGTGACCCGTGCTAGGCGTCATCCGGCTTTAGGGGCTGAAAAATCAGCCGCCACCTAGGCCGTTCGACGCGACACGCGTGCACCGTCTGATCCAAATAGCGCCCCTCGCTCGAACACAACAGCCGCACAGCGTTGACTCCGAGTCTACCCGTCGAAGCAACTACCCGGTTGCCATAGTAGCATCCTCGCAGCAGCATCTGTCGTCGTCACCGTGTCCGCCCGTCGAAGCATCGTCTCGGCCATCGTCGTAGCATTCTCGCAACAGCGGCCGTTGCAGCATGTGATATTGGCCGCGTCCGTGAGAGTATCGTCCCAGACGCCGTCGTAGCATCCTCCAACCGCAGCCATTGCAGCAGCAGTAGCATCCGTCGTCGACGTGTCCGCCCATCAGAGCAACGTCCCGGCTGTCGTTGCAACGTCCTCGCAGCAGTAGCATCCGTCATCGTCGCGGTCGCCTGTCGGAGCATCATCCCGGCCGTCGTCGCAGCATGCTTGCAACAACAACATCCGTGGTCGCCGAGTGGTCTGGCAGCAACGCAGGTTTGCGGCGTCGATCGTTGACGCCCTTGCAGCACAACATATGCTCTTAGTGTGTCGGTTCTCTAGGTCGCACCGCTCTAGTGCCACTCGGAGCAGTCAGCGGCTGAAAGCAGCCTCGCCCATGTGTCAGCGCATGGCCAGAGGCTCCATCTTTCAGCACCCTCACCCTGCGATCCCCTTTGCAAATAATGACGATAGCTGGCCTGGCGGTGGCCAGCTTGTCGCATGCTGCCATGACAGCCTCCCACCTGCTGTTGCGATTGTCGTCGTTGTACCGATCATCTCCGGCTTGCAACAACGATAGCCGCTGCAACGCACGATTGCAACGGTGGCATTGTCGGTGGCGGTGTGGCCTTGCAGCGCGGTGGTGGGAAGGGGATGCAGCAGTGCTTTGTATGACGGCGGTAATTCGTGCGGCGGTGCGGTGTTGGTTGGCTGAAGAAAAGGATGGAAAAAACCCTTCGGGGAAGAGACGTGGGTGGACGAAACAGACGATAGGAGAAGGATGGAGGAGAGGCTAGCGTCGTGGGTGGTCCCATAGGGACGCGTGGCGGACCGAGGAGGCAGCTCCCAAAGCGAGAGTCTATATCCGGCTGTTTTGAATCAGTTTCCCTTATGGTTAGCAGAACCGGGTTCTTCTGTTTTATTTTCTTATACGGGTATTTTAGAGTTCTTTAGAGTGTTTTTCTGTTGTTTTTATTTTCTTTCTTTTTTATTTTATTTTTCTTATTTTCTTTATTTATTTTACTTATCTTTTTCTTTTTTTTCTTTTTTAAGTATTTTGGTTTTCAAGTTTTGTTTTCCAATTTTTCTAATATTTATTTGGTGTTTCAAGAAATAATGTTATTTTCCAAATTTGTTCACATTTTTCAAACAATGTTCATAGTTTCAGAATTCTATTTACATATTAAATAAATGTTCTAATTTTCAAATATTTGTTCAGATTTAAAAAAAAAATAGAAAATTCAATTTTTCTTCAAATTTTCAAAATTTGTTTGCACTTTCCGAAAAAGTTTGGAATTTCAAAGTATGTACACGTTTTCAAAAAATGTTTGGAGTTTTCAATTTTTTGTTAATGTTTTCAAAAAATATTCCCAATTGGAAAACAATGTTGAGAATATGAAAAATTATTCATGTTTTTCAAAAAACTTTAGATTTTCAAATGTTGCCTCGGTTTCTATTTTTTAAAATATCTAAAATTTATCGTGGTTTATAAAATTGTGAAAAATTGTGATTCTCAAAAAATGTTAATTTTTCTAAAAAAGGTTCCATTTTTAAAATTTTGTTCACAAATTCAAAAACTTTCATGTTCCAAATTTCTTCACAAATTAAAAAATGTTATTTTTTTAAAAACAAAACCAACATAACAAAAATTGTTCACATTTTGTCAAAACTTGTTCGCGATTGTCAGAAATTGTGCAAAACTTTAAAGAGATTACCATCTTTTAAGATTTATTCACAAATTTACAAAAATGTTCCTGTTTTTTTTTCACAAATTCAAAAACTTTTCACATTTTTAAGAAACCATTTCGGGTCTATGAAAATTGTTCAGAAGTTTAGGAAATGTTCCTGATTTTCAAAATTTGTCCACTAAACATTTCATGTTTTTAAAATTTGGTTACAAATTAGAAAAAATGTTCACATATTTTTGGCAACCCATGTGTGTTTTGTTAAAAACGTTTGGAAGTTAAAAAAAACAATAATAATTTTCAAAAAATGATTACAAGAAGGAAAAATAATCTGATCTGCCGATGTGGCTAGTTCTAATGTATTTGCGTTGCCTTTGGACCACGGGCATGAAGCAGGCGTGGTGGCTAGCTAGAGCGAGACCCCGGTCCCGATTCTTAGGTAACGGTCAGTGTTGTTTTTTGAAAAATTTAGGGCGTCTTTGATTGCATGCATTCAGCATAATCAAACCTGCGTGAAAAAAACCTAGGATGCTTGATTTTTTTGTTTATTGTAGGGCCTGCATCGCACGGAACTTAAAACGTCTCTGGCTCTGGCTCGTTGGACACGCTACAGTTTTTTGCAAGCCATGCTGAGTTGGCCACAGCGAGAGCACATGGGTGGGCCCTTTGCACGAGAGGAGGCTAGAGGGATGAGAGCTATGTATGCGCTTGTTCTTCTACCTTCACTAAGTTTCTCCCTAATCTCATTTCTTTCTTCTCCCTTCTAATCTATACAACTATGCTTTCATTCGAGATAAACTCTATACGAAAAAGATGCACATCGATGTTACGGTTCTGTTTTTGCGATTGGTTCGTAGTTTCATAGACTATAAATGCTCTATTTTATGTTCATGTTCGGAGCTATTTTGGACAAATTTTATTAAATTCGTCGCGTACGGTTGACCGTTTGCAATTTTCTTTAACCGGCAGCTTTATCATGCAGTTCCACACGACATCCGTGTTGCAAGTTTTGTATTGCAACGACGCCGTAATTACGCACACACTGTATTTCTTCTCCTCTGTCCTCTGTCTCAGAGCCTTTCTATTCATCCCTTTCGACACCGGCGTTGTTTCTCTTGACCTCCTTGCCCGCGACCATGAGGCTAGCAACTAGTTCGCCGCACCGCTGTTGGGGTCTCACGCGCACGAATCCGTGCACGTCGCGTCGGATGCGGCGCCACGACCACCGTCCACCGCAGTCGCCATGGCCCGACACGCACTGCATTTCTCCTCCCCTGTCCTCTGTCTTAGCGCTCCTCCGCACGAACTTTCTCTGCGGCGATGATGCTAGCAACTTGTTCGCCGCGGCGCCGGCAGGAACGCTCGTTCGAGACTCCATGCTCGTCATGTCAGACACGGCGCCGCGGGCACCGTCCACCGCACTCGCCATGGTCCGACGCACACTACATTTCCCCTCCCCTGTCCTCTGCCTCAACGCTCCTCTGCACAGACTTTCTCTGTGGCAGCGACACTAGCAACTAGTTTGCCATGGTGCCGGAAGGAACGCTCGCCCGAGACTCCGTGATCGTCGTGTCGGACGCGGCGTCGCGTTCACCATCCACCGCAGTCGCGAGGCACGGCGTAACTATGTGTGTTAAGTGTAAGTGTTAGTTCTTAATCATATCCCGCGTATACAACCAAACACCATGTAGTTGCGTGAGTCGAGCCAATGCAGAAGAGCAAACACTATGCCCAAATTGCTCCCTAATGAGAAAGGCCTAGATGCGGGCAACCAAACAATGTGCATATGTTAGTTTTAGCCTGTATTTCCTCAGCCAACCGGTGAGCCAGGCTTCGTTGAGCCAGGCTGCACCGAAACGGCTGCCAAAGACGCCCTTACACTGCTCGTAGCGTGCTGATTTTTTACAACGCTCGCAACCTAAGTAGACTGACCCAGTCGGAGCTGCCCTGTGCGAAGCCTCAACATTCTCTCGTAGAATGCAACAGATAGGAGGTTCCATCATTTTTGACTACTTTAAAGGTAACTTCTAGTCTTCTACAACGCGAAATATCTAGATGCCCAAGGCCAGGGATATCTATAACCCACAGGAGAAATTTTACCCGTACGCGATGATATTATCCTTAATGTTAATAGTAATTACCTACTCTGCCAGAACCATCATGTAGTTATACGGGTTATATCATCCTGGACCGTACAGAACGTAGCCACAATGGTACAAACAGGTCTTTCATTTTCATTTTCTACCTTTCTTACATTTTTACCCTTTTCCAAATCTCCGTTTTATTCTTGGGAATTTCGTATATGATGTTGACTGCGTCAAATTGCCAGGGGAACGCATACGCATCGAGATGGGTCAGCCCATTTCCACCTATACGCGAAGCTTTCTTGTTCCGGTCTTGGGGAACTTCTAAAACGTTCCAGGCGGTTTTTATTGGTTTTCGAAACCTTATAAAAGGTTTCTGAACTGATTTTTAATAGTTTTTTTTGGTTTCTTGAGTTTTTTATTTATTTTTTCCATTTCTGTTTCTTCCCTATTTCCGTTTATTTTTTTATAAATTTAAAATTTTAAAAATGTTTAAATCTTCAAAACAAATGTTCAGTATTAAAAAAGTGTTCCCTTGTTTAAAAAAATGTTCAAATCTTCAAAACAAATGTTCAATATTTAAAAAAGTGTCCACTCTGTCGCATACCAGATTTTCCTCAAATCTGGTATGTTAAAATTTTCACGGGGAATTCAAAAAATTCCTAGAAAAACCCATGCTTGTTTGCATCTAGTTAAAATTTCTGCTTAGAATTTCCCTGCTTGTTTGATTGTTGATAGGACGTTGCCTTAGTAAGGTTGAAGACCATAGAACCTTAGGTTGGAAGCTAAAGACCTCCGGTTGAAACCCTAGTCACCTAAAGCAAAACCTAATAAAACCCTAAGGGGTTAATTTTGAAATAATTTCCCAAAAGGGAAGTGTATAAACAAATAATCAAATGAATTGAAGAAAGGTCAAAATGGGAACTGACAGAAAATGTACCATTGGTTATATTTGATCATCATGTAAAATAGTAGGCAAATTTCATAGGGAGGCGATGGTCCACAGCCCATGAATTCTGGAAAATGTGCGTGATTTACAGAAAACCGACATAAAACAACAAAATGGGAACCTAGTAAAAACAATAGGAAACGAGAAAAGAAAAAGTAGGCAATAAAACCGATGGTTGCACTTGCAGTACATTGCGCTAGCCAAAACCAGAAACAAAAATACCTAGGGCAAGTCCATATTGAGGGGGCTTTCATTCAGACATACCTATTTGGCGCTTTAGGCATCCGTTACTGTGCATTTTGCAAACGGGCACATACGCCCTCTAATGTGGTCCAACCCATTTAGCTATTGTTTTTCTTCTATTTTTTTCCTTTTATTTTTTATTTTTTTACTTAAATTTCTTGACCTTTTGAAGTTTTTTAAAAAACGATGAACTTTTACAGATTCGCGAACTTTTTACAGAATTTGATGAACTTTTTTGCAAAATCGATCAACCTTTTTTAAAATCGATGAATTTTACAAAAGTTCTGCAAAATCAATTAATTTACAGAAAGTTCTGCAAAAACGATGATCTTTTTTTCAAATTCGATTAACTTTATTTCAAAATCGATGATCTTTTTTGCAAAATGGATGAACTTTTTTCAAATTGATTAAGTTTTTTATTTCAATAAATGTTTTCAAATAATTAATGAACTTATTCTCAAGTTCATAAACTTTTTTTTCAGTATCATTTAACGTTTTTGAATTCACAATTTGTTTCGTTTTTGGCAATTGTTTCGTCATTTTTATACTCAAATATGGACATGTACATGGGCCAAATAGGAGCTCCCCTTTCTTTTCCCCTTTCACTTGGAATCACGATTATTCCCTACACGCTGGTCATTTCGGAAGAATGTGGGCGCATCGCACGATCGACCTGAGCGACGAGAGATGAGCCGACCCAATTTTCTGTTTTTTAAAATCGTTTTATTGGTTTTTTTATGGTTTTTTCTTCAAAATTTCAAAAACTTACAAAAAAGCTAGTACTTTCACAAAAAATGTTCACAATTTCTAAATATGGTGCCAAATTTGTTTTTCCCCCTTTCTTTCAAAAATGGTTGATCGTTTCAAAAATTGTTCGGGAATTTCACGAAATGTTGGTGGTTTTATTTTATTTTTATTAAAAACAACAACATACGTTGTCATTATTTCATAAATCTGACGTCCGATTTGCCTTGTTTAAAGAAGCATAAGAGGTTGGAGAGTCTCTGGGTTGATAATAAATATTCGGATCACATATAACATATTGCATGATATACATTCGTAACCATAGTTGTACGCTCTTTGTTTGGTTTCACCAGCTTAATCACAATCTCATAAGGCAGCACCTGGAGTAGAATAATATCTCCATGGCATGGCACAAGATAGATATCACGAGATATCTTAAGAAAATCGTGCTAATCAAAGCAACAGGACAAAGATTAACTTTACGCGCCCGATTCCAGAAATGGGGCACATGCCCACAATCAGGACGTATGATTCTGGTGCACCCACAATTATTGGTCTTGTATAGTCCGACGTGCGTTCGAGTACGATTGTTGTACTTCCCCTAAAAAATGATTATTTACTCGTACGTACTCTCTGGGTTGCAACTTTGTTTTTTTACGTGCAAGACAAGACATGAAAGAGAAATACAAAGTGATCCGGTTTATAAAAGAAATTAGGTCGAAAACTACAACAAGAAATGAAAGAAAAGAAAAACAACCATCGATGACAACCCGAGCACACCACCACGGCCTAGCGTGCCCTCCTTCCGGAGAGATTGAAGCCAAGATATTTGAAAACGCCTTCAAAAAAGGCAAACGACTTCCAAGGACGTTGCCGTCACTGACATCAACCCCCGTCAACCACAAAGCTTTCGCTTAGACCCGTGTACGACCACCCCACCGAACCAGATGATCCGGTCAAACTTTGTTTTCACCACAATCTGCCATAGCCTAGTGTGCAGAAGTACTCTTCAACATTGTTTCCAAGGAAGAGGATACCGACGGGCACCAACATCACCGACAACGACCCCCATCCAAGAATAAGGCTTTCGCCCAGAACCTTATTCGTTGCTACCTCTCACCCATGGCAGGGGCCAGGCCACTGCAAACCTTGCAAGACCAAGCCACGACTCTGCTCGCATTCATTAACGACGAACCAGACCAAGAGGAATAGAAGTTCGCAATGGCCTCCACATCGCCATGGTGGACTATGTGTATCGACCCTGGCACCATCACACCAATACAAGGGCTTCAACAAGCCGCAATGTTGCCCACGCACCACTACACCGACCCACCAACAACAAGACATAGATGCGTCATCGCCAAGGCCAACCCACATCACATATCTGGAGAGGGAGCAACACGCTGGGCTTGACAAGACGCATGACCACCTGCACTGTGCGGAGGCACACAACCCAAGTCACCGGGGGCTCCAAACGACATCAGCCACCACGAGCACAACACCACCCTAACAACCCGAGCTTCGCCGCGATCGACACGCCGGATCCAAAAATCTATGTCGCCACCGCCTGCAAAGCAGTCGTCGTCCATGACATGAACCCAACAAACCTAGCAAGCTAACAACACACAGCCTCCTTGCTGCCCACGCGGGCAAGAGCGGCTAACGCCGCCACATCGCACAGACAACCTGTGCCCACCAAATCTAGGCAAGAGGCCCTGATCCACCACCACACGTCCACGCCGTCGAGCCTCCACATGAGGAGAAGGGAGGGACAAGGACGCATCTGTCCGGGGCCACTGCCATGCTACTTGTAAACTACGTTGGGATATTCCCTGAAGAGGAGAGGAGGTGCAGCATAGTAGAGATAAATATTTCCCTTAGTGAGAA
>CBMN010750017.1:0-10671 GCA_000582825.1 Hordeum pubiflorum | reverse complement strand
TGCTATAGTTCCTTATGTTGAAAAGGAAATTATTGCTATTGCACCCAAAAAGCATGATTGCAATGATGTTATTATAAATGTTACTAATGACAATTGTGCTAGTGATAGGCAACCCCGCGAGACAGATAGGGCCTTCGGTTCGACAACTAATTCTTGTTGCAGGACGCATGTCGGTCAACATGTTGTTAGGACACATCCCCCACTTCGGTTCGCAACAAGCACATCTCGATGGGTGCCTTTCAGCACACAAATTAAGATCATAGTCTAGTCTCAACACAAATACATGGTTGTAAGCATTAAGACCATACTCGTACCTCTTTTTATTATAAGTGTTCAACTCAAGGTTGTTAATTTAGATCCAGTCAAAAGCTGGAATTATTTCTTTAACAAAAGCTTGGTAGAGACCCTAGCTTCAAGGGAAACTTCCTATCGTGTGTTCGATAACTCATGGTCATCTTTGAGGAAACAGGCATGGGTACTTTCTGTTCCATTTTAGGATTGCTAAAAGGAAGTATCAGACACCTGCACCCAGTGAGGGTTCTAGTGTCAATAGCAATGATTATTAGATTACTAACTATGTTTTGAGTGTGCTTTCAGTTTATACATCATTGAAAATGGAAACAATGTTGGTTGTCGACACCCTAAGCTAAAGGGATAAAATAAGCCGACACATCGAAATTATGCCAATGATTTCTCATTTTTGAGTCATAGGTACATCATACTATAAAGAGGGGATACACAACGGATCTTGTGTGGGTATCTGTGAACAAAGCAAAGCCAATTACCACCCACAAGTGTGTCTCATTTTCCACCTTGTTTGTGCCCTCTGTCCAATGTCAGATATTTGGGTCGGACTATCCGACCCAATGTCTGACATGTCGGGACATCCAACATGATGTTCAACACAATGTCAGACACTATCCAGTGGCCATTGGATAGGGTCGGATATTAGGTCAGACCCCTGGTCGGAATGTTCGAATTTTCTGGATAATGCCACCAACGAGCAGATTTGTGGATTGACCTATATAAGCTCATTTCTTCTTCCTTGAGAAGGGGACAACTCCAACACATTCTCATCATTGGCCCAAAAGCTTCAAAGCTTGATTCCTCCTTTTGTAGCCACTCAATCCATCCCATATTTTAGAGAGCAAGAGGAACACCCGATCTACAAATCCACTAAAGCAAAACTCGAGTTCGTCGATCCCCACAAGATCCTGGTTAATCTTATTACTCTTGGGTTTGTGAGTAGCCCTAGGCGGTTGGTGTTCCCTGAGAGCTTCCAATTCGTGTGGTTGTGCCTTGGGCTCGTTTATGAGGGTTCGAAGCTCGCCTCAAGAGCTACCCCTACTTAGAGGGAACATGATCATTCATTGTTCAAGGTTCTCGGAGACATAAGACGAGACATTCATGTCGTGGGAGAATTCGTTGTTCACCACAACTCCACTGGAGATTAGCCCCAAGTGTGTGAACTTCGGATTAGATTTTCAACCCCATCACTTTTGGTTGTCTCTTAACCCTAGATTTACTTTTTTTACTTGCTTGTTTGTTGCCTTGTGTAGCTTGCTATGTTGAAACACATCATACATGGTGTATCATCTAATTGCATATCTAGAGAAGCTACATTTCCACACTAGCCACTAAAAGCAACTAAGAAAAAGATTAAATTTGGTAGTCGCCCATTCACCCTCTCTCTAGTCTACTTCTCGGGCATCTTTCATTCTTCATATTCTCTCCTACTTAAAAAGGGCATAAGGTTCTTTCGTTCGTTCATCCTTTGTTCAACCTTATGTACGTCCCTCTCTCCCTGTTTTGATTCTTTCGCTCAACTCAGATTTTTTTCACCGGTTTTCCTTGAAAACCGCCTCAACTATCTCACCTCCTATTTACTTACCAAATAATATTATGTCCTCTGTCATAAGCCAATGAATGTTCACCGAATAAATTCTTATATTGTTTACATAACCAAATTAATCTGGACAGGATAATCACGTGCCAACCTACTGTAATATTTTATATTTATGCCCCGTTGCAACACACCTGCAATTATCTAGTTTCAATAAAAGTATGGTTATGTGCATCCAAGAGCGGAGAGGATTGACCTTTGTTGCTTTGTTTTCCCTTTTGTTATCTCTTTCTTTCTCTTTCCGTGGGGCCATGCATATATGCAGTTTGTTTCTCTTTGCAAGCATCCTTTTACTGAATCTATTTGTGTCGGTACCCCAAACTGCAAGTGTTGATCGAAAGGAGCCTGGCCCAAAATAGATCGCTGTTCACTTCCTGTCTTTGCTCTTGGTTGTTACAGTTTGTTGCCAAACTGTTGGAAAGTGCCCGACCAAACAAAGTAATGGTACTTGTCACTGTGAGGTGTGAACCACTTCCACTCACCGAGGGAGATGAACCACCATAGCTAATGACACATCAAAAGAAAGAGCGAAAACAACAGTATCTTGTCTCCATTATTCAAGCGAGGCATACCTATGTGCCAGCGAAAAAAACAATGAGAAAACTCCAAAGATTGTGATTATCCACTTATTTATGGGGTCTATGTGCAAGGCGAGGTGAGTCACATGCGATGCACATGACTAATTATTGGGGAAGGTGCTACCAAATCATAGGGCTGCATGCTAAAGGTTAAAGAGAAGCAACCTCCCAGTTGACCTCTCTCATGAGATGAGATGAGATGCTGCCATGTCAAGAAGCGTCTGCATGACACCAGATTTGTTTCGGCTCAACCAAAGCAGCCTGCCATTTTCCTTTCTCTTTTCCCCCTCCTTTGATTTATTCCTCTAACTTTCACTTTTTTTGCATATTTGATCCATGTCTACCATGCATTTTTTGGCTATATTTTTATAGATCAGTAAAGGACGATGCATCCGTAAAAAAAAAAGAGTAAAGGATGATGCACTGGGGATTGCATCATGGGGTCTGGGTTAGATGACCGAGGATCTGACTTTTCCTTGTAGATAATGAATGGCATGGAGCTCGACACAAGCAACACTGATACTGCTTCTTGGATCTTGACCTGGCATTCGTAATCCGTATTCTGATTTTAAATGCGTATTTTTATGTCCTCAACTCAAAACTGCAATCCACCACCACCATAATGTAGAGTTTTATGCCTTGACCTGACTTGGTGTTCTGCAATTTCTGTTGTCATCCTCTCAAACTCAAATGATGAGACCGTTCAAAAAAAGAAATACTCAAATGATGAGAAAGTCAAACTATATGCACCTAGCCTGAACTTGCCAATACTTTTCCCGACTTGACTTGTGCTTACTGCTACTTAATCATGTGGTATCATCATCACCGATAGTATTTTTCTGTGCTCTCTAGCTAATTTTTATCCGCATCATAATCCACCTGTCCAATCCTCTTCAGGTATATGATATATAATCCAGAGGCAAGAATTGTCGTCCAAAAATACGTGTTCACGACCGCGATAAAACTAAGATTGCGCTATTAATAAACCATGATCGCAGCAACAGTTGGCCAATCAACATTCAGACAAAACAGGAGCATGATGTCCTTGTAAGATATTGGTTGAAACAGCTCAGCTGGATGGACAGTGATGGGGAAATAGTTGAAAGGAGGTAGAACTACTTCACATGCCGTCCACAAGGCGCTACTTGTGCTCACCTGCTTCTCTCTTTCTTTCTGTCCCTCTCTAGATTCAGTCAAGAGGAGTTGGATTAAAGGTAGAAGAAGAGGAGACGGCATCTAAGATCAAGGCTCCGACATTCATTCCTTTAGAGCAGGGATAACTTGTGCTTCAATCCTTGCTTGTCACGTCTTGATGATCTTTTTAGCTTCCTCTTTCTTTGATTCTAAGATCCAACGGCTCACATTATGCTATGAATAAATTACTAGGAGATCAAATTTGTGTCATACCTCCGGACCGGTATATGTCGCAGCACAAAACTAGCGATTCTTTGGGTGCGGTAAAGTCTCAGATAAATAGACAAACTCAACACATGAGACCCGTGGCAATCAAGCTCTAGTCAGGCCAAATTCTACTAAGGGCACCCAAAGTTGCAAAATAGAAGTTCACAATTAAGCCATTCATTGTCCATCTATTCATGGGCTCCTGTTTATCTTTCAAATGCGTTTATATCAAAAATTTCAGATTTCCAAAGAAAGATACAGACAGTATTTTGCTAAACATGTTGAGTTTTCAGCATATGATTTACCTTTAGATGCATCCAAATGGTGGTGGGGAAGGAAGAGAAAACATTATCAGCAGGGACAAATAATTAAGCACACCGGTCGCTTGTGGACGGCGGAATAATTTGGAGGCCACAAAAGCAGCCCCTTCCTCCAGATCACATCATCACGGCCCAACACGCCAAAAAGAACAATTGGCCACACATACCGCCCCCTAAAAACAAATGCCAGGTACACCTTTTTGTATGCAAACTACTAGACCTGTGTCCACCGTAGCGTAGAGAAGCTTCCTTGGACCATCAATGGCAGCTCGGTAACAAAAGCCATCCCATCTCACTCACATGCACATGGACCATGATTGACCTGTACTATGTTATTGCCCACTACGAACGCTTAAGCCGCAAGTGATAAGTGCCCCAGAGGGAAGGAACTATGTAATCAGGTTGCTCGCTTCTCGCTGAAGCCAAGCCCAGAATATGAACATCGATGCCGCCTTTTTCTTTTCAAACTGGTAGGGGCCTGAAAAGCAGATGAAGAGAAACAGCAGAGTTAGATATATATCACGAAGGAATATGCAAGGAAAAGCACAGGAATGTACACAAATTCACGTGACGAGTTCTACAACTTTGGGACGCGCGAGAAACATTATCTTTTTGCTTGAACCCATGCTCAGCTCACACGTAGTTAGCTTAGATGCAGCTTTGTGTGAACTTTGTTAACAATATCACTAACAACACTGCTGTGTTCCCCACATGAACTTTATAGTGCTGCTATCATGACTGAAAAAAAAAACCTGCAATGCATATGAAGCTCTACTGGATATGTTATTCGATCAGGAAACCAGTCAGCTGGGCTGGGAAGTTCAGACACGGAAATTCAGCAAACTTACGAGCAAAAACGAACTCACATGAGATAAGGTTCCTACATTAAACATAAACAGATATAATTGTCATCCATCGGGAGATTCTCTCTTAAAGGATTTTTATCTATGTGCAAGAGAAATTACATATGCACAGGCTTACAGTAAACTGCAAAACACCTCTTTGTTACACTAAGAGGACAGACGACGACAAGACAGCAATTATATCTTTCACAAAAGAGAGGTATCATTTAAAGCAGTGCTGTATCACTTGAATGACTAGGATATCAAGAAGCCATCATCTGAAGAAAAAGAAAAGGAACCTTAAAAGTTATATGACACCTTAGCATACAATATGTCCCAAGCTAAGCGGCACTTGTCAGTTTTCCACAATCTAGCATATAGTAACTATGGACTACCATAGAATAAGCACATATTTCACGAACTAAAGATCCACAAACTGCAGGGATGCCAGAGACAGAAGATGATGGTTGAAATAACCAAGTGTTGCTGCTGCACTGCAAACAAGTCAGGAATTGGACCATTCTTACCCAAAATCACCAAGGAACAGAAGTGATCTCCAAGAGTATTTCATCAGCATCGGCGTTTTTTTTTTTTCATCTGCGGTACCCTCTTACAAAACGTTTGATGTCTGCAAAGTCTAAAACTGCCTCCACGTCGCAAAAAGAAGAGCTCCACTTTGTACTAATGAAGTCGACAAGAAACTCAGACTGCTTGTTGCCATTTGTCTGCCATAGACACAAAGAGATTTTTGCATGTTACATCAGCGAAAATACCAATATAAATCCTTCAGGACTTGCAAAGCAACAAATCCAAAAAAAGCGAAAGCATGATGTGCATCTGAGGGAATACCGATCAAGGTACTGTAGGGTAGTAAATATAAAAGCAACACTGCTTGTTTCAAGTTATGTGATATTCCCTCCGTTCACAAATATGAGATGTTTTGGGCATTTCAATATGTACTACATACAGACTGAAATGAGTGAACAAATACACTAAAATGCGTCTATATACATCCGAATCAGAAAAAAATTAGAACATCTTAGTGAACGGAGGGAGTATCTCTTTATGACCTTGTAAGCAACTGCACCATCAATCACTTACTAAATAGTTATCTGAAAGTCGTAAAAACAAAATTGCTCCTACCGCTAAACATAAAAACATATTGGTAACAATTTAAGCCCATATTGGACTGAATTATTCGTTTGAAGTTATCTAGCAATATTTACAGTGCTGGTAGTTAACAAAAACATGCAAATCTAAGATACATGACATCTGAAGATGCTTTACCTCAAAAACAAAGAAACCTCCAGGCATCAGTGCTGAAGATAACCCTTCACATAGATGAAGCAAATGATCAAGGCCATCTTTGCCCCCATCAAGTGCCAATTTTGGTTCATGCCAACCAACTTCAGGTTGCAGGCCAGGTAGATCATCAGTTGGTATGTATGGAGGGTTACTAATGACACCCATCAGTTTTCCTTTGACATCTTCTAGAGGTTCGAACCATGAGCCATGCCTTATCTCAACTTTATCCTATTTTCAGTACACGACATTAACAATGAGAATTCATGTACTTCTGCAAAGCAATACAAATTTAACTATTTTCAGCCAATAATTTTGCTTCTGAGAGTAGCTGCAGTAGCAAGTACTCCCTCTGTCCCATAATATAAGAGCGTTTTTGACACTAATGTAGTGTCAAAACGACGCTCTTATATTATGAGACGGAGGGAGTAGCTCTTATACAAAGGTGTAATAGACTGAAAGTATAGTTACTAATAAAATGTGTTCTAACTTGAATATTTCCCTGAACATAAATCTCGGTTGCAACTTAGGTGGCCTTTGTTTGGGCCCCAGCCACTGATCTCAGATTCTAGGCCTTCCAAAATCAGAATCTCAAACAAACACATCAGATTCTTACCTAGCTTCCTAGAATCGATTCTGGAAAATGAACTACCAGGCAAGCCAAGCCGGAAGCAGCGATTTCGGTGATTGCACCTTCCCGCAAAAGAAAATGGTTTGTTTTCAGTCCTTGCACCTGTTTCCAGTCAATATACAATGAAACTGCCACCGCAGCCCTAAGCTATTCCCCCAGCCACCGCCACTCTCACCCCCCCCCAGCCCCGGTCTTTGCTCACCGCGTCCTCCACCCGTGACTTCTCTCTCCTCTTATCTCTCCCGTCTGATCCAAGGCCCTCCATAGGGCCTCGCCAGCTGTCTCCTCCCGTCGCTTGTTGCTAACACCTTGCTGCCCAGCATACCGAACTCCTTGCCACTGTGATCCGAGACCTCCGTGAGCGACGGCAGATTCCCATCTGGATCCCCATCGGCAGCCATGACCTCGTCGTAGTAGTCGAATCGGGACCTGCTGGTGGTGTAGAAGTCCCCGGACTGGCTGGCGTTGTGGATGCTGAACAGCGGCTCGTTGGGCGCGATGCTCCACTCCACCTGCGACGACCCCGTCCTGGGCATGAAGACGGACGCCGGGATCCTGTCTGGGTTGAAGACCTCGACCGCCGGAGCCACGGCGGCCGGCTTAGCCATCGTTTGGGCCTCCGGTGCCGACGACACCATGCCGTTGCCTCCATCAGACGAGAACGCTTCGTCGTCCTCCTACAGGGCCTCCAACCGTCTCCTCATGCACCGCCCTCGGCAGTGGTCAGCTTCGTCCTTGCTGCGCCCTTACATGGTCTGGTCCGGCCTCACCAACCCCACCACCCCGAGATTCCTCCTGCGCCGCCTCCTGCACCAAAATCTCCACTTTCTCCCCGAGCTGAGTAGTTGCTCAGATCATGTGTGTTTCTGTGTGTGTGTGTGCGCGCGCGTGTGTGTGGGTGTGTGGGTGTGTATGTATTAGAAGATTTGTGAATTGTTCAATGAATGTGATTACTTCTGGAAGTTCCATGATTGACCAGTGCATTCAGGGGCGTTGCAGACGTTTCAAGCTGATTAGTCAGAAAATCTAAAACCCAGCAGTAGCCAATTTTCTTTTCCAAGCTGATTAGTCAGAAATAAATTTTAGCTGTGCAAACTAAAACCCGGTGGTAGTAGCCATCTTTTTGCTTCAGGGTATAGTTGTGTGACTAACAGGAGCAAGTAAGCAGACTATGAAGTACAATTACTACTAAATGGTGTTCCAACTTGAAGCATTTACCAAATGTAAATCTCAGTTGTCGTTTAACTCGCTTGCTATCTACACTAATAAGTCAAAATCAGAACATGAAACAATGCCTCCGTTTTGGCAACAAATCAAAATCCACCCTACGCTGAGTTTATTATGCTACGAGCAATTATATTTTGCCACCAATGAATGCAGCAATTCTTACACCATGTGCTTAACCATATCAATTGCATTTAGTTGTTATACAACAAACACAAACTGATATGCCTAACCAAAAATAGTCTGACATGAATTGGCATCTCCATTGAAACAAATAACCAAATAGAAACTTATCAACATGACCATTTGTATATAATCAAGTCGATTACTTACTGACATATCATGACTTCACTTATGGAAGTTGATCGGTGCATTGGTCACCTCCTTGATATCACCATGTCACTCAGCACCTTCATTTGGGCAATCTTTTGCTTCTGGGTTTTAATGTTAATGGGTCGGGCCTTGTCATCTACAAGCTTCAAGAATAGAAACTTAAACATGCTGCGATGATTTGTCTCGAGTGCCAACACTTCCTGCCCGATGTACCAGTAAGAATCACACTTCTCCTTGAAGAGTTTCTCCAAATTACTCTCAGGCAGACCATGTTTGGCAACCTCAGTGGGTTGTATCCTCTTCAACTGAGATCTTTTTCCTGGGCTCAGTCAGCGCCTTCATGTTGTGCTAGGGCTTCTCGGCCACATTCTACTCTGAGGGGAGCTGGCTTGGACTGCACCATGTCAGCCTCGGACTCAATATCATGGGTCTCAATGTCCTCAGAGTCAGACTCGGAATCTCTCACCTTGTCCTCGGGTACATGATACTAAGTCCGAGACCTGTGAGGTGCAACCCAAGCAGCGCCCTTTCAAAAGAGAAAGTGGCCAAGTAGGCCCAATGCAAGAGGAAGGCACTGCAGGCCAAACTCGCCGAGCCAACCGAGCCCAAGAGGAAGGCCTTCTCATTTCAGCTTGAAGAGGATGTGACCAGCTAAGGTTGGCGAAGATGGTCTGTCTAAGGGTAATCTAGAGAAGCTCTTAAAGAAGAATTACGATTTTTTTACCGGTGCCTCGAGCAAGAGGTGTTGACACTTGAGGCAAAACATCCCGGCATGTTTAAGCTTAAGTTCTTGAAGCTTGTTGATGAAATGCCCAAGCCCTCGACACTAAAACCTAGAAGCAGCCCAAAACGAAGGTGCTGATGCGACACGGTGATATTAAGAAGGAAGTGACAAATATGTTGATCAACTTGCTTAAATGAAGTCAATAGGTTGCTAAACTGATCTTTTGTTATGAGCCTCCACTTGGTTAAAATTAAGTAACCGACTTGATTATATATACAATGGTCATGTAGAACAAGCCACTGTCTGGTTATTTGTTCCAAATTTGGGTTGATCATATATCAGTTCGTACTTGCTGTATAATAAATAAATGCAATTGATATGCTTAAGCACATGACAAAACAATTGCCGCATCCATTGGTGGCGAAATAGAAATGCTGGTAGCATAAAAATATTATCCACAATTCACCCTACACCGCCTATTTATGTCAGATATTTTTGGTTGGTCATATATCAGATCGTACTTGTCGTATAACAAACGATATGGTTAAGTAATAAGTACAAGGCACTATAATTGTTGCGTCCATTGGTGGCAAAACAAAATTGCCGCTACATAATAAATGATTATCCACATTTCACCGTACACTACCAGTTTGACGGCACTGTCTTGGACCACATTGTGACACAGATTCAGTTAGCTCACTACACCGACGGATGATAACCAGGAGAAGATCCATTTTCTAGCTGGGCATAAGTGGCAGCATTTTAGTTTGATCAGAGTGGATGTAAAACAGCTTAAATTTCCCAACCCTAGGCAAAAATGAGATCGCCTCACCTGCACGCCGTACCTCTGGACGTTGAGCCGCGCGACCTCAACAGCCACCTCGCTGACGTCGGTGGCGAACACCCTCCCCCCGGGCCCCAGCATCCTGGCCACGGCCACCGCGATGGCGCCGCTGCCGGTCCCGAGGTCCGCCCACCACCCGTCCTCGAACCCCTCGACCGCCCCGACCATGTCCACGACGGCCTCCGTCTCGGGCCGCGGGATGAGCACGCCGTCCCGGACCGCGACCACCAGGTCCTTCCAGTGCTCGTTCCCGACCACGTACTGGAACGGGCGCCTGTCCCGGACGTGGCGGAGCCACAGCGCCTCGAGCTCGTCGAGCGGCGCGCGGAGGAGATGGGGCGCCGACGGGTCGGAGGCGTCGGCGAGGAGCCAGCGGAGGTGGCGGTGGAGGTGCGGCGCCGAGGGCGGGACGAGAGCGGCGGCCCTGCGGCGGAAGGTGGCGAGCGAGGCCTCCGGGACGGGGTGGGCCGGCGGGCGGAGGAAGAGCGGCGTGGGGTCCGCGTCCTCCGGGAGGTCGGGGGTGGTGGTCCGCGGGGTGGGCGGCGTCAGCGCGGAGGCGGAGGCGGAGG
>CBMN010750012.1:0-17803 GCA_000582825.1 Hordeum pubiflorum | reverse complement strand
AAGGTTGATGTAGACGGCCTTCGTGATCGAGTCCTCTTCCGGCAGAGTACCACAAAAGGCCTCTAGATGGGATCGCGGATGATCAGGGGCTTGCGGCGATGGAAAAAGTGTTTTGGGTGTCTCTCTATTGTTTTAGGGTAATTGGGAATATGTAGAAGTGGAATTAGGTCAGGAGGTGCCATGAGGGGCCCACGAGCTCGGGGGGCACGCCCTCCAAGCTCGTGGCCACCTCGTGGGTCTTCTAGCCTCCTCTCGAAGCTTCCTTGGTCTCTTTTGGTCCAAAAATAACTCCCGTAAATTTTCATCCAATTTGGACTCTGTTTGATATTGATTTTCTGCAAAGTCCAAAAACAGGCAAAAAAGGGAACTGGGACTGGGCACTTGGTTAATAGGTTTGTTCCAAAAAATGATATAAAATAGCATATAAAGTATCAAAGATTTATAATATAATAGGATGAAACAACAAAAAATTACAGATATGTCGGAGGCGTATTAGAAAGTACTCCAGGTTCAGGAGTTCTACTGTTGGCAAGGACCCAACTTGTCCTGGGATATTTCTCGGGGGTCCATTATGAGTCATCCACATTTAGTTTTGTCTCAAAACCTAAACCTTCCTCTCTGGGATTCTTGTGAAGGATAGATTTCTTGAGAACATCTCATAGAGTTTGATGACCTTTGAGGCTTTTGAGCATTCATGTTTCAAGCAATTCTTTCAACCTATCATTTTCATAAGAGATAGTAACAAGTTCCTCAGAGGAGTAGTTAGTCTCAATATTTATATCAGTTGCATATCTTTAAGTGGCAGCTATTTTAGGAATTTACCCACACATTAGACTCAGCTGCCTCAGCCGGGTGTCAAAGGTCAGGAGAGCCTTAAGGGAGCCGGCCTATAAAGACCAAGGGGCCCAAGACCGGGTCATCTAGATCCTACGCAGGTTGGGTACCAATAGGCTAATGGGCCTGGAGGAAACCCGGCCAGAAGAGATAGGAGGCCCAAGAATGGGTCTTCAAGGAAGACACCTGGGTCGAGTCTCAATGGGCTACCAAGCCTAGATGAGACCCGAGAAGCGCTGGCAAGACCCGGCTCTATGGAGTTCTTATATGAGTTGGAGGCTTCCTTACTTGGAAGATATGAAGTATCTAGAGACTATGATCATGGGCAAGACCCGGAATCTATTGTAAATCAGGAACTCAGCCTATTATATAAAGGGGATTCCTAGATCGTCCAATGGGACAAGAAAAGTTAGAAGCTCTCGAGACATAGGTAGCAAAACAACACCCTCGTAATCGAGGTCAACACATACAATAAGCAAACTAGCAGGAGTAGGCTTTTACCACACCAGATGGGTCGAGCCTGGGTAAACTCGCCTCTCTCGTTTCCGATCAACCCATCCAAGGCTTCACCTCGTAGCTATGGCCTCACAACTAAGTTCTCCTAGGAGGACACTTGTCGTGTCAACCCCATGATAGTTGGCGCCCACCATGGGGCATGCGCGCAAGGGGGTCATCATCCTAGAGGGAGCACTTCCAGGGATCGAGAAGCTGGCGATTGGCCAGCTCAAGAAGAGTCGGCGTGGAAAGTTCTACGTCGTCGACGATGCTGGCTGTGGCCAGGAAGATGACTCCCCCGAGTCAAGTTTCTGGGTACCCTTCGGCAAGGGGAACGTCTTCGTTGGTTTCATCGCTGGGTCCGAGCAGGAGCCGGAACCCACGGCGGCTCCAACTTCGGATGCACCACGCTCGTCCACTCGGATAGCGAAACATCTATCGGTGACAACAACTTCGGCGACATCGAGTCCATCTTCCCACTTTTTGATGAAAAGTTGGGTGGGTACTCTAACAAGGAAGGATACCCGATCTCTCGTGGCCCGCGTCATGCAGATGTGTACGTGGCGGGAGGACAACAGTAGCAATCGCACTATGACGACAATGGAAACTTGAGCGTGACCTTGTCGGGTACACATGACGCCCCCCCGGAACCCGCCTCCAAAAACTGGCACGCAACAGCTACTGCCACCTAACAGTGGAGACGGTGCAGGAGGCTCAGGCACACAGGGGCTAGCCGCCACAGTCGTAGCACTTGACAAGCTCCTTGTAGAGCCGGTCACCATGGAGAACGCAGCTGCGCGTGCAAGAGAGATTGAGAAGTGTCATCAACAACTCATCCAAGTTCAGTAAGACATAGCAACGGAAAGCACACGTCTAAGTGAGGCTTGGAACATCGTCCTTCAGGAAAACTGGCGTCTGGAGAACGAGTGGATTCATCTTAGTTTTCACCAAAAGGCGTTGTCTATGGTGCAGCAGATGAGCCACTAGAGCCAACTTCAAGCTCAGGGAGGCCTGCTGGAGCTACGTACACTTCTCTAGACACTGCATGATGCTTCTGTCCTGACACCGTCGGGCATAAACATCGGAGCCGGCACGGGAGGAGCACCAGTTGCATGAGCAACTCCACCGGTCTGGGTTCATCATGCTATAGCTGGATCCCTACGTCGTGTCCCCAAACACGAATCAACTCCAGCGCGTGCAGCAGCCGACTACACCAAAGTTTCAGCCGCAACAACGGTACCAGACTTAGCAGCCGTCGGTACTTTTCCACGCACCAGCTGGCACTATTCTAACTCAATGGATAATGTGTGGGCGGCAACGCACAACCTTTCTTTGATCCCGATCAATGGCAATAATATGTTCGAAGTCAAAGCAAGGAAGGCAATTGAGATGCTAAAGACAACAGTCATGAAGCAGGAAAATTACTCAAACATGACCAACATGTACACTCTACGCCTTACAACAGTCAGAGGACTTCCAGTTGGCATGAAGAGTCGCATGTTCCCACAGGCTCAAGCAATGCACAATGTTTGAGGGAGCGTCAAGCAAATAACCACCAATCAAGGTCGACGATCTGACATGTGCAAGCTATTGATGATTCCACACGTGCGACAGGTGCAAGCAATGTGGTCAGTGAGCATGTCCAACAAGGCAGGAAACATGACAAACCCACGCCACAGCCACACCAGTTCCAACCCCAGTAGGCACATGGTTCATTGGAAGAACCATTGGAACTCAGTGTTTGGGACCATCCTTGAGGAACGAGCTTCTGCCAGTAGATTTCAGTGGACCTCGCAAGTTTCCTAACTATACTACAGACATGGAACCAGCAGACAAGATAGAGAGTTACGAGCTAGTCATGGATATGTTGGAAGTTAGCAATGGAGTTTGTGCCAGTTACCTGACCATGATGTTGGAAGGACCGGTATGGACGTGGTTAAAGTATATGCCTGCAAATTAAATCCACACTTGGAACGACTTTAAGGATCGCTTTATCAAGAATTTCCAGGGAACTTGTACACTCCCAACAATGATTGTTGATTTGGACCACTGTGTTCAGAAAGACGGCGAGTCATCTCATAATTGTGCGCGTAGGGCCGCATAAATTAGTCACTCCTCGGAGAGCATCACGACACAGATAATTGTTTTGGTTTAGGAGAAAACTACAAGTTCCAGTCTTTGACTCACAAACTCAGGCATATCAGGCGCACTCTGCGGGACATGAGTGAGCCCATGGAAGCGATGACCAAGTATGACGAGTCTGACAAAACCAAGGACACAGAATCTGACGATGAGAAGTCTGGGAAAGGCAAGAATAATGGTGGCAAGGGTCATCCGAACAATAACAATGGGAATAACAACCACAAAGACAACAAGCGGAAGAACAGAGATGAGAATTCCGACTTGGTTGCCAATACCAATTCAGGCTACAAGAATCAGTGATATAGCGACAACTTCAATATGCAATCACAAGAATTCTGCCCAAGCAATTAGCAGCAAGCCCTCTAGGCTCCGTGTCCTCGTCATAGCACGACTTGAGGCCATCCAATCACTCTTGGGATGATTGTTTCATCATGCATGCTTTCAAAAATGGGGGTCCTAGTGGCAACAACAATAGAGGTAACAATGGTGGACACCATGCAAATTCAGGAGCTAGCAATATGGGAGCTGGAAATCACGGAAATAACAACCATGTCGCCGGTCCAGGAACTCGGGATCAGGGAAATCAGTCCGGGTTCCAGGAACTCAGGGCAGTGCCATGTTTTTACAACCACTACATGCATTGGAAGTTGCACACACGAACTATCAATGCAGTAGCACCAGTAGTACCGCAATGGTTGAATCGGTCAAAGCAACCCATCACCTGGAGTCGAGCAGATCATCCTCTATGGGTTGATAGTCCTGGGAGTATAGCTTTGGTCCTTGCTCCTTAGGTTAGTGGTTACAAGTTGTAAAAGGTACTTATGGACGTAGGTAGTAGCATCAACATACTGTAATACGACGCTTTCAAGAGGATGAATCACATAGATAAACATATGTAGCCATCATCGACTATTTTTCATGGCATTGTTCCTAGGAAGTCAGCTCATCCCGTCGGCAAGATTTACTTGCAAGTTGCTTTTGGCACAAAAAAACTACATGCATGAGATTCTGCCGTTCGAGGTTGTGAAATTCAAAAGCCCACATAAAGCCCTGTTCGGATGGCCGACTTATGTGCAGTTCATGGCGCGATCGTGCTACGTCTACCTCAAGCAGAAAATGTCGGGTCCCAATGGGACTATTACCATCGACGGAGACCGAGATATCACACTGGAATGTGAGGAACGGGATGTCACTTATGCAGAGATAGCCTGCGTAGAGGAGGATTTGAAACTTTACAAACTCCAGGTTGATCCGGGCGACATGACCTCACTGAAGAAGCCCGCTATGGACTCCAAGCCAAAGTTTGTGTCAGCTAAGGATACCAAGTAGGTTGATTTCGCCCCTGGCGACTCCTCCCAGCAGTTCACCATTGGGGCACACATGACTGATAAATAGGAAAGCACGCTCATCGAGTTCATCCGTGAGAATCAGGACATCTTTGCATGGAAACCTTCTGATATGCCTGGTGTACCAAGAGAACTTGTTGAGCACAGCCTAAATGTTGACCCCAAGGTAAAGTTGTCAGACAATTCCTCCATTGTTTTAACGATGAGATGCACAAAGCTATTGGAGAAGAGGTAGCTTGGCTCGTGGTAGCTGAGTTCATCGTTGAAGTATTTCACCCCAAGTGGTTGGCTAACCCAGTCCTTGTACTTAAGAAGAATGAAACTTGGAGAATGTGTGTTGACTAAACCGACCTGAATAAGGCATGTCCCAAGGACCCGTTTTCTCTGCCTGCATTGACCAGATCATTGACTCCATGACTAGATATGAGTCATTATGTTTTTGGATGCTTATTCTGGCTATCATCAAATCAAGATGAAGCAACAAGACCAGGAAAAGACGTCATTCACCACACCCTTTGGAGCATTTTGTTATACATCAATGCCCTTTGGTATGAAGAGCGCCCGTGCAACCTATCAGCGGTGCATCCAGAATTGCCCGAGTAACCAGATTGGACCCAACGTGCACGCCTATGTCGGCTACATTCTAGTCAAATCTGAGAAAGGCGACTCCCTGATTTCTGATTTGAAGGAGATGTTTGGAAACCTTCGCATATATCAGATGAAGCTGAACCGAGTGAAGTGTGTTTTGGGTGTTCTCGCAGGAAAACTCCTTGGTTTCATTATATCTGAGAGAGGAATCGAGGCGAACCTGGAAAAAGCCAACCATCTGCAACTTGAAGAAGTTGGCCTGCCTCATGGACATCCAGAAACTCACGGGCTGCGTCACATCCTTGAGTTGGTTAATCGGCAGGCTTGGAGAGAAGGCTATAACTCTGTACCAGCTCCTTAAGAAGACATACAATTTTGTATGGAACAAGGAAGTTGACGACGCTTTGGAGGCTCTCAAGAAGCAGTTATCCAAAGAACCTATCCTCGCAGATCCTAAGGAGAAGGAGCATATGTTGAGGTACTTGTCTGCGAACAACAAAGTAGTTAGCAATGTTGTGGTGGTTTAGCGCAAAGAGGAAGGCAAAGAACACCTGGTCCAGAGACCGGTCTATTATATTATAGATTCCTTACAGAGTCCAAGCAGCGATACCCACATTGGTAGAAGGTGGTATTCGACGTTTTCATGGCGAGCGGCAAACTAAAGCACTATTTCCAAGAGCACCCATTCACCATCGTCAGTTTACAACCTTTGGTTGACATTATTCAGAATAGAGGTGCAACAGCAAGAGTTGCAAAGTGGGCTATTGAGCTTGCACCATATCATATCAAGTATGTGCCTGTACCGCCATCAAGTCACAGGCCTTCATTGATTTCACAAAAAATTGGACGGACATGCAAGTTCCTCCAGAGAAGCTGGACACCAAGTATTGGACTATGCACTTTGATGGGTCCAGGCAGTTGGAAGGCTCGGGGGCTGGAGTTGTCTTGACTTCTCCTTGAGGTGATAAGTTTTGTTATCTGTTGCCAATTCCATCTAATTGCACCATTAATGCAACAGAGTATGAGGCTCTGCTTCATGGACTTCGCATCGCCATGGAGATGAACATCAGTCGCATCAGGTGTCTCGATGACTCTGATCTTGTCCCTCAGCAAGTTACAGGGACTTGGGACTGGAAGGACCCAGTTATGGTAGCCTATAGGCGTGCGTCATGGCTCTGGCAGGTCACTTCAATGGATATCAGGTAGATCATATAGATCATCGGCTCAATGAGGCAGCTGATGCATTAGCTTGGCTAGGTTCTCAGAAGAAACCAGTTCCACCAAATGTTTTTCTGGATGAACTACATAGTCCATCAATTAAGTTACCCACGAAGGAGGACATAGTAAATCCAGACCCAAGGTCTAAGTTAGTCGCAATAGTTCATGCAACACCCGAGTGGATAGATCCCTATTTGGCTTACAAGACACGAGTCGAGCTCCCATAAGAGGAAATCATCGCCCGACAGATTGTAAGACGGTCCAAAGCATACACCATCATCAACGGAGAGCTTCAGAAATGGAGTGCTACATGTGTTTAATAGCGATGTGTTTCTCCAGAAGAAGGCCAGAATGTCCTCAATGAGATTCACTCTGGAGATTGTGGTCATCATGCAAGTTCCATGTCGTTGGTCACGAAAACTTTCAGACATGGATTTTTCTGGCTTACAACACATGCTGATGCAGAGCAGCTTGTTTGCTCATGCGATGGATGCCACAGATACACATGGCAGGACCATATGCCAGCATAGACTCTCAGGATGATTCCAGTTACCTCTCTGTTTGCAGTCTGGGGGCTTGACATGGTTGGACACTTCATGCCATCATCTTGCAAGAAGACCCACCTCTTGGCCGCAGTTGATAAATTCACCAAGTGGGTAGAGGCAGAACCCATCAGTAGTTGCGACACGGAGACAATAGTAAAATTCCTGAAGAAAACCATCTATCGTTTCGGATATCCCCATAGCATCATCACAGATAATGGTAGTAACCTATCCAAGGGAGCCATGCAGGAATTATGTGGAAAGGAACATATCTGGCTTGATCTAGCTTCAGTGGCACATCCATAGTCCAACGGGCAAGTAGAGTAGACAAACCAGGAGTTGCTACGTGGTATTAAACCCAGACTCTGGGTCCCGATCGAGCGCACTGCGAGCAGCAAGGTTGAGGAACTTCCTGCTGTGTTATGGAGAATACAGACTACTCCCAACAGGTCAACGGGTTATACGTCATTTTTCCTTCTGTATGGTGCAAAATCCGTATTGCCAAGTGACGTCTAGCATGACTTAGCTAGTGTTGCTGCATACTTAGAAACAGAAAATGAGGAAGCTTGTCAAGACTCCCTTGACGCCCTGGAAGAAGCACACGATCTTGCAGCATCAAGATCATCGACATATCGACAAGATCTACATCGCTATCATACCGTATAGTTTGAGGGCGCACTCTTCGGGAAGGTGACTTAGTTCAAAGAAGATAGAGATGCACAAGCTCTCCCCACTATGGGAAGGACCTTTGTCATCAGCAAGAATCTAGGCAATGGGTCCTACTATCTCATTAACATACATGAGCATGATAATACACGTACACCTGAGGAAGAAACTCCCAGACCATGGAACATCGCTCAGCTACGCCCTTATTAGACATAGATTTATTGCAGTAGTTATATTTTTATCAGTTTATTATGCAGGTCTGTTGTAGTTACTATGTCTATATTATGATTAATGGAATAAACCCGGCACCTCTAGGACCCACAGTTTATCGTTTCACCCCATATCATTGTGCGTCGTCTCTTTATTTTTATGATTTATCATTGGTTACTTGGGGGCTTGCAACTTAACGAGTTCAGCTAATCACCCTTGAACCCGGCATATGCCGACATATTTTCTTGGTTATACTTGCATGTAAGCCAGATGCTACTCGCAATTTTGTGACCCGACTATGCATCTGATAAATCAATCAACTCTAAAGCCTATTAAGCACTTAGTTGACCCTGCATTTATCTGAGTTGATCGCATCAGACCAAGTCATGCGAAAGCCAGGTTATCATAAAGCTAAAGACAATCCAAAAGAGCCATCAAAGCCGGATTTTCCAATGCAACTAACTTAGTTCATTATATAAAGCAAATTCAAAAGGTGTACAAGCACACCACCCAGATAACACTTCAAGTTTTCTACCCTATCACATGCCCATAGGGATTAGTAACAAAGTATTTACTTTGTTGCAGGTGGAACGTCAGACCCGACAACGTCTTAGCACTTATCTAAAGCGGTTGGAGCCAACTCAGAAGAGACGTGTCCTTTCTTTGATATGTGTCAGATGAAGCCGGCTAATCGTTCTACTCCTCAACTGCCTTCTTGGACTCGGCGCCTTGGGTCTTGTGGGCTTGGTCCCTGCCGGCTTCCTCATCACCACCTCCTTGGCTGCCTCCTATGCCACCAACATCAACTTCGGTCACTTCCTCGGTTGGCTCAAAGATTAAAGCCAATGCTTCCATGGAATTGTCCTCACCATCCTCACCTGCGTAGTCACTCGGGAGAAGTCGGGATCGCTGGCATGCTTAAGACAGATGGGGTCTTTGGAGCCGGCGGGGTCTTTCATAGTTTTTGCAACTCAAGAGCATATGGTTGTAGATTTGGCATATCTATGCGCTTGTCAGCATCATAGTCTGGTCGAAAAGTGGCCAAATCCAGCAAACGAGCGATACCACAGGCACATGCCTGAGTCTCCTTAATCAACTTGGCAAAGTCGGCTTTTCCAAAAGGGGTGTTATCAACTTTCAGTTGAGGAAAGCCGCCAGCTAGCAGGTCTTGCTTCATCTCCGAATGATATGCCTTGGACAATGCCATGATCCGCATAGCTCCTTTGTGACACGCCGATAGCTTCAACTCTTTGATCCAGGAAGGAAGCATTGATAGCTCTTCCAACACGTTGGTTAATTGTGTTGGAGCTACGGTCCACCTTTTACAGCGCTAACAGCTCCGACACCTCCAATAAACAGCAGCTTGATGAGTTTATATAGAGCTCTCAACTTCATCTCAGGAACTTGGACATTTTCACTGCTTGTTTTTCCTGAAGCAAGACAAAACAAGTTTGGAAAGCAGAAGTCAGAATTTATATGACAAAGCAGAATGGCCGGTTTGAAGTTACAAACAAAATAGGAAGCCGACTTACCAAAAGTTAAAATGCAGAACTCAATCATCATGTTCTTTAGACTTACGCATTCGGCCTCCACTTCACCAAGTTTTTTCTCTGTTGACTCTACTCGTTGAGTCCACATTTCTTCATGTTGAACCATTTCCAACCTTGCACTTTCAAGTTCTTGCACAGCTTTGCGAGGGGTTTCTTGGGATTCATGAGCCACCTACTCTGCCATCTCCCATTTGCCAGTTTCCACTTCAAGTTCTTCCTTCAGCCTGGTGATTTCCTGGTCTGTCTGGGTGGTATATTTCACAAAACACAAAATTAGAAGTTAGGTTGATATGCAGAACCCCGAGTTGTCGTAGGCAAGACAACCCAGTGCTTGGGCGATACAACATGTCAATTTACAAAGATTTAAGGATTCAAATTCAACAGTAAAGTCCCAAGTTGTTGCAGGCAAGGAAACCCAGCATTTGGGGACTACACTATTTGAAGTTTCATACTGAAACTAATAAGTCCCAGGGTGTTGCAGGTATACAACCTAGTACTTGGGAGCTACATAGTTTGAAGCTACAAATTTACATGATTTAAAGACAAGTCCCAGGTTGTTGTAGGCAGGCAACCACACACTTGGGGGCTACACAATTACAGTCCTAATTTATGCAAAGCACCAAGTCATCATGAGGTGATAAACTCGGAGCGTGGGTGCTACAGATAAGTATGGATATAAGGGAAAGAATGTACCTCATATTTTCTCTTCAGCTACGCCACTAGCACACCTTCATGCTCTCTGTTTTGAGCTCGTCGGGTCTCATATTGCTGGTTAAGAGCTGCAAAGCTCATACCTTCTTATGTTTCCATCTGACCTTCATGATCCAGCTCTTGCCGCAACGCCGGCTTCTCGTCAAGCACCATCTAGGAGAGGATGTTGAAGGTTCTAGGCAGCTTATTGTGCTGCTCACCAACAATCATCACATCATCTTGGACCTCCTCGAACCTGGGACAAAGCAGCTTAGCAACAGCCGGGTATCAGGCCCAAGATAAATTGGATAAATAAAAGCCGGCTCGCTCAAAGTCGGGTCTTCAGCTGTAGTGTGTTGAACGGTTAAAGTCGCCATCTCTACATCAGTTGTAGCCGCGGAAGAGGAACTCGGTTTTTCCTTCAACATCATCGTAGCCCTACTCAAATGAGAACACAAGAATTGAGAAAATAAAATTTGATATAAAATGGTTAAAGTTTATAAAACTTACCCAACATTTATAGCAAAGTCAGATGGTACGCTGACGCTAGATGCATCAGACAAGGGCAGTGAAGTGTGGTAAGCCGGGTCCAATGGATTCAGAGGAGCTTTCATCTGACCGGCTTGAGGATGAGAGGGTGTTGGACTTATCTTCTCTTTCCTGCGGAGCCGGCAAGGAGAGGGCTCAAGAGGGACCCTCACGAAGTGGATCTTCTGAACTAAAACTTTGGGTCCTCCTTTAATTGCTTGCAGCATTTTGTATTTTCTTCAAAGATAAGAACGAGTATAAATAAGCTGATTGATGAGAAAACTGTACCTTTTTCACAGCCATCTGGGTCTTCCTCCTACCAAGAGTTTCGCTATCAGAGGCACTAGGAGTCGCCTCCTTCAGCGGGGTTGCTGGTCCTAGTGTTATCCTGTGGAGAGTCAGGATCAGCAAGTTGGTTACGAACTCGATCAATAGAGTCAAGTTCTTCTACCTCGTCAGCTTCTTCCATTTCCTTTGTCACCTCTTCATCAGAAGTGGTCGGAGGCTCAAAATCAGTTTTCCACCAGTCGTCATCATGCTAAAAAGACAAAAGCCGGTCTTATTAAAACAAAAGGAAAACAAAGGTACAAGGTTAAAAATGCAAAACAAAGTTTACGTATCGGAGGAGCCGGATTGTTGGCCTCAAAGGGATCAAGACCCACGGTTGCTATTTCCTTAAGAGGTTCACCCAGGATCTTTTTGGCTGCTTTGGCAATTTGTGACGGCTCCAATTATTTAGAAGAGTAGTGCACGTCATCATCAGGTCGGCTCATGTATTGGTAAATATGACGAGTGTGCGCACTGAGAGGTTGAATGTGCCATCCAACCCAACACCGGGTCAAATCCATGGCCTTGAGTCTACGAGTTGCAAGGCTTTAATCCTCTTGAAGATAGATTCCAGTCTTTGCTTCTCTTCAGGGAGTGCAAATGAGTTCATTTGATCGTTTTGTGCAAGCCGACTGGGACGATAACCCGGTAAACGATTTCACCGGCTAGCGAAGTATCTTTGTAGTAGAAGAAAGTCTTCTTCCACCCTTCATATATGGGTAGATACATTTGGAGCATTTCTGAATAGTCACGCCACCGCACTCCAAAGACGGACCTCCACTGCATTCAGTCTATTTATTGCGGTAAAAGAACTCTAGGAACAAATGTAGAGTCGGCTCCATCTGACGATAGTCCTCGCAAAATATTTGTAAATTGCTGATGTTGAGGATGGAATTGGGTGCTAGATCTTGGGGTTGCATGTTATAATATGAAAGAACGTTGCAAAATAACCTAGAGTTGGGCAGCCTAAACCCTCTGGATAGGTGATCAGCAAAGGTGACTACTTCAACTTGATCCAGCGGAGGGACCTCCTCTTCAGGCACGCACCAGTCGATCTCTTCCCTGGGAGGTAGCAAGCCAGTTCCCACGAACCCTCGAAGCCAGAGTTTAGAGATTTGGGACTTCACCCAATTCGCGTGCAATGGACGCTTAGCGATGGCTAGAGCCGGCACTGATGTCGACTCTACAATTTTTTGCCTTTGTTCTTCGGGGCCATCGTTTTGAGGCGCATACAAAAACAAAAGAACTACAAAGTGGTGCTGGTGATGTAAGCTAATGGAGGAAATTGGAATGTAAACAACATCAGATGAACTACAAGCAACAGTGGCAATCTAAGCTAAACGAAATGACAAGCGATGAGCTCTAAGTACCATGGATGAATCCTGCTGACGACGATCTAAATTAAAGGAAACAATAGTGGATGAACCCTAATGGGGATAAAATCTCGAGGATATTCGAATCTTACCGGTGCAAAGAGGAGAAAGCTTGAAGAACAAGGATTCCGGCGGCGGCGGCGGTGGCGACGTAGACGAAGATGAGCTCGATGTAGACCGGTGTCGAAAGGGGAAGCAGGATCAGCAGCTAGAGATGGCTTCGGGCGACGATAATAGCAGCAGTATTGCAAGCTCACATCTAAAGCGGCGCTGGAGGTGGAAGACAGAACGTCACGGGGGTAAATGAGCGTTGGGCTCCCCCTCCCACACTATTTACAGGTGGGGTAAAAATCCCAAGCGTCGCGGTGGAAACACGAAAAACGTTGCGGTAAAATTTCATGCAAAATGGTCCATGAGAAGACCCTAGCATTTTTTGGATCTTGACATGTGTTGTTTGGAGGAAACACGTGTAAAAGGTACAATAAATCCCAAATGTGGTAAGCTATGCTTATAATCCGGCTGCCTAAATGGGCATTTGACAAAGGACCCGACAGAATAACAGGGAATGGGCCAAGGGGCGTATGAGCTAAAAATGGGGAAATCCAGGCCTATTTGAATGAAAATCAATGGAGCGAGTCGGCTCATTGAGTTGAAAACAAGACTTGAACTTTGGCCTTTAATGTATTTGTTTATTTTTATTTTAGGAGCTTACCATGAATAAATCCAAGCTAACCTGGGGGCTAATGTTGGGGATATTACGCACACATTAGACCCGGCTGCCTGGGCCGGGACTCAAAGGGCCGGAGAGCCTGAAGGGAGCTAGCCTGTGATGACCAAGGGGCCCAAGACTGGGTCATCTAGATCCTACATGGACCTGGTCCCAATAGGCTAATGGGCCTGGAGGAAACCCGACCAGAAGAGACCGAGGGCCCAGGAATGGGTCTTCACGGAAGACACCTTTGTCGGGTCTCAATAGGATACCAAGCCTAGATGAGACCCAATAAGGGTGGGCAAGACCGCCTCTATGGAGTTCGTATACGAGCCGGAGGCTTCCTTACTTGGAAGATATGAAGGATCCAGAGTAGGACTCCAATCACGTTCAAGATCTGGAATCTATTGTAAAACGGGGACCCAACCCATTATATAAAGGTGGTTCCTAGATCGTCCAAAGGGACAAGAAAAGTTAGAAGCTCTCGAGACATAGGTAGCAAAATAGCACCCTTGTAATCGAGGTCAACACATCCAATAATCAAACTAGCAGGAGTAGGTTTCGACCTCACCAGAGGGGCTGAAACTGGGTAGACTCGCCTCTCCCATTTCCGATCAACCCATCCAAGGCTTCACCTCGTAGCTATGGCCTCACAACTAAGTTCTCCTATGAGTGCACTTGTCGTGTCAACCCCGCGACAGCAGCAACTGATGTTTCATCAGTGGAGTCTGCGTTGCTACGCTCTAGGCATTTTAGACACGGTGGCACAAAGTTATCAGCAAATTCTTTAGATTGCTCGGCAAAGAGAGAAACATTTTTCTTTGTTAGCACATCATGAGATACCTTCAGAGATGCAAAATCTTGATTCCTTTTCAGGAGATCATTTGATAGTTTTTTTATGTCCACTGAAATACAATCATGACTAATGGATAAATCTTCGAATGTTGATAAAAGAGCATCGTGCTCTTCTTCCAGCATCTGATTTTTCTCCACTTTGACTAACAATCCTTCTAATTGCCTGGGGGGTTTTCCAAGTCTTTCAAGAGCATATTGTTGAGATTTATCCATTTTAACTCGCTTAGCATAGACAAGATTCTCGGAAAATAATGCATTTATGTTGATAGATTTTTGGCGTTTCAATGATACTTGATATCTTGAAGGTTTTACCATGATGCAGAACTCAGTAGTCTTTTCATCACTTGAGATGAAGTTGAAGTGATTCGAGGGTTCAGGTGAAGGGCGAGCAATAAAGGCACTACCTCACCCTACATTGTTATAGAACTCAGTATCTTGATCTAACCCGGACTCTGATATTTCTTCTTCGAAGTCCATATTCAATCTAGCAAATTCACCAGTGATCTCAGATTTTCTCTTCATGTTGGATGCAATCACTACATTGAGATTCATGTCAGTCGCTGGTCTCGTTGAAGAAGATATTTGAAGGTTCATTCTTCTTCATGAGCTTAGTATGGCGATTTGGATGCTTGGATCCTGTGTAATTGAGTGCGTTCCATTTTCTGCTTGGTTTCATATCCATTTCGGTAGTCGGTGATGAAGTGACCAAAGTTTTTCCATTTATAGCATGACATGTCTAGAGGAGGTAATTTTCTTGAAGAGCATGAAGAATCCCCTTCAGGTGGCCTAGATAGGCACATATTTTGTCTTGTGAGGTTGTTGAGGCATTCGGTAAGCATTTCCTGATCACTAGTAATGGTATATTGGTTCTCATAATCTTCTACGTGAGAGCTACCATGGTCTGTCATGATTTCGCCTTCCTCTTATGAAGAAGAATTAGATTGCTCTTTTTCTTTCTCAGGTTATTCTTCATGAATGACTAGTAATTCCATCATTTTAGTTGACCAAAGTTCATCATAGTCAGGTGTTTCTTTGATATTGGCAACTATTGGGTCAAAGGAATCATCAAGAGACTTGGGCACATTTTCCACAACATCTTGATCACTATTGTCCTCAACTTCTCGTTATGCAAACACTCGACAAGATTGCTTAGACAATCAGTGAGCTCCATGACAGTTTCCTTTCGTAAGCTTCTAAAGTGAGTGAACTTGTCTCGGAGCATATCAGTGTGAGCATAAGTTCGAACAAGAAATTCTTCGTGAACATTTTATATGGTATCCCGGATTTGTTTGGCCGTCTTGAGCCTTCTGAACCGTATAAAACCGTTTCTGGAGATGTAATCATGGATGATATCCTTTGCTTGAGCATCCAATCGAATGTTTCCTTCATCTTTAGGTGTGGGAGAATCGGGATGCAGAATAGTATAGCCATTTTCCATGATTTTCCGCATATCCTCACTCATAGCCTTTAGACGTATCATCATTCTATTTTCCAGTAGAGGTAGTCATTTCCATCAAAGATGGGAAATCTTTCAAAGTGCCTAGATCGACCTGCAAGCGACATACTCAAAACTCAAAGGTGGTTAGACCTTTGACAAGAAGAGACAAGTAGACCTTGCTCTGATACCAATTGTTAGGACCGAGAGTACATCGATTGGAGGGGGTGAATGGGATATTCAAATTTTCTTTCGAAACTTCGAATATAAACTAATCAACACCGCGGAATTAAAGCATAAAGAAGAATTAATGAATGAAAATCAATGCAGGCTAACATGGTTCGATTGAGCAAGACAGATTAAGCAAAACTCTCAATAAACGTGGTGACAACCTTTCGAGTATAATAGCACATAATGTTAGTAAAGATAATAGTTCCACAAAAGGATAATAGAGAGAGCAACATACAGTGAGATACGATTAATGAATAGAGGTACCTGACTACAGATGAACAACAAGTAAACAACAAAGCATACTAATAGGCTATAACACAGATAGAGAAAGGTGACTAATAATAGATCAATGAAATCTATCGGATCACAAAGCACTGAAGATAAACTACTAAAAGTATTACAATAAAGTAGAGTGAACCGGTGGTGCTAGATAGTGATAGATGATTTGGTATACCACTTCACCCTTTAGCAAAACAGCTACATCTGGTTGGAGGGACTTGTGATTGAACATAAGAGCAAACCTCTCTCCGTCCTATGCTCCTTCAACGCAAAACTCATCAGACTCCATTGATTTCACTCGGGGTAGATACTTTTCGGTGATCCCCGAAACTTCGATATGCTTCTTCGCGAAGCACAATTACCCTTGGTTGCTATAGACTTAGCTTGGTGAAGACAATTATTTTTCGATACTAAAGCCATAGTTGAATTGTTAGTCGCCTAATCACCCCCACTAGACGACCATACTGATTCTTTCAATCATGCGTGTTGATGTCTTTTGTTCTACATCGATGAATTTCTGGTTGTTGCTTCTACAATCTCTTGTGTTTTAACAAGTTTGCTCTGCTCATACTGAGGCTCATAGCGAGGTTTGCTCATAGCGCGCCGCCAGTGGATGCAGGAGGACGAAGACTTTCACACCCATGAAATTTTGGATGTGTTTTCCTTTTCCGTAAGGATGTTTTTGTAAGAGTTTTTACTACTTAATATATTTTCTTTTGGATTTTATAGAGAAAATGTACCAAATCAAACAAATATTCATTTGTGAGCATGGGCTCATCTAATCCCGGTGAATAGTAAACTATTTTTTTTTTAAACTGTTTTTTCATGGAAGATGTTCGAATGCGTGATGTTCGCGCAAAACTTCATCGTGTTCAGACATATGAGGAGCTCGTGTCAAACAACATAAAATCGGTCCGAATAGCGCACAAATAGTAAACTTTCTCACACACCCCAAATTTGGTTTATTTTTTCTGCAAGCTACTCACATGTCCAAACTAGATGAAAGTTGGCACGTGCTATTAGGAACGTAGCATGAAAATCAAAAAATTCCTACGAAACACCCATGATCTAATCTAGGATATGCATAACAATGAGAACGAAGAGTGTGTCTACGTACCCTCGTAGACCCTTAAGCGAAAGCGTATATTACGCGGTTGACGTAGTCGTACTCGTCATGATCCAATCGCGATCCAGTGCCGAACAGACGGCACCTCCTCGTTTAGCACATGTACGGCTGGATGACTTCTCTGCCTTCTTGATCCAGTAAGCAAGGGTGGAGAAGTATATGGGATCGCCGGCAGCACGGCGGCATAGCGGCGATGGTGGCGATGCGGTGCCGGCAGGGCTTAGCCGAGTGCTGCCGGAACCACAAACGGAGGAGGAAACAGAGTAACAGAGAGGGAGGGGTTGCACCAAGGCTTGGGGTGCTGCTGCCCTCCCTCTCCCCAACTATATATAGGGGCAAGGGGAGGGGCGTCATCCCTTGCCCCTCCACCAAGGGAGGGGGGCGGCGTCCAAAGGGGTGGAGTGCCCCCCAAGGCAAGGGGGCGCCCCCTTAGGTTTCCCCCTCCCAACCCTAGGTGCATGGGCCTTGGAGGGGAGTGCTGCCCAGCCCACTAGGGGCTAGTGTGCCGCTCTTCAGCCCATGTGCCCCCGGGGCAGTAGGACCCTCCCGGTGACCCCTGGAGACCCCTCGACACTCCCGATACACTGCTGGAAAAACCCGAAACTTTTCCGGAACCCAAATATAACTTACCCATATATGAATATTTACCTCCGGACCAT
>CBMN010750009.1:0-11667 GCA_000582825.1 Hordeum pubiflorum | reverse complement strand
ATTTGTTCAAGCCTAAACCGTAATTANNNNAAAGCGCCTATTCATCCCCCCCCCCTCTAGGCGACATCCACGATCTTTCAAGTGTGAAAAATGCAAAACTCGTTATTTTGAAAATGTGAAACTAGTTATTCAAAGAAAAATAAGCTGATTATGTCAAATCATTTTTTAGGTGAGTAAAATATTTTCCTGAAACTGAGTGAAATTGTTCAGTTTTTTGAAATGGGTGATCCGTTTTCTAAAATATGAAATAAGTTTGTTGAATTGAGTGCCAATTTTTAAACGAGTGAAATAGGCTTTTCATAAATATGACACATATTTAAGTGTGAAATACCAAATGCGTCAAACTTGTTATTTCAAAATTTTCAAACTGGTTATTAAAAAATGTGAAACTGATTATTTAAAATATTTTCTAAATATGTGATATTTTTTTACGAAACGAGTGAAATTGTTTTTTAAATCGAGAGTTTTTTAAATGAGTGAAATTGTTTTTTGAAATAATTGAAAATGTTTTTTTGCAGTGACTGAAATCAATTTCGAAGTGAGTTAAATAACCTCTTCATATATACAGTATGAAACACACCTTAACGTGAAAATATGTGATATTTGATATTTCACAAATGTGAAACAATGAAATAAAGCATAATCAAAATATATCCAAGACTGATATTGTTCTAAAGGTCTTCTCGCTACCAATCCAAATATATATAAAGTTTCAAAAATGAAGATTACGTTCAAAATATATCGATCAGTCAAAATATCATAGCAAAAAAAAATACTCATCATTTACATGGTGCAATGGTCCTTCTCTCCACTCTTTGACTCTCTTTCTTGTACAAGCTGGCACATACATATATACTAGATCATTGATGGCGCGCGTTGCCGCGCCCGTCCATTTTTACAATGAAAAGGTAGGTATTGCCACAAGTGTGTATACGGAGCCATAACATTGTCAAATACATAAGTATAGCAAAATCAGCAGAAAATAATAAAGATATGATATGATGGAAAAAAATAGGTGGCATTACATGTAGAATCTTATCATTTGTTCTGCATAAATCATGAAAGCCGTACATTGTAAATTTGTAACACAAGAATTCTACTAAGAATAAGGATCAACAGCTCAAGAACATGTGTGTACAGATCAACATTCAACTTAAGAATATGTTTGTGGGGATATATATGAACAAAGCCTCACATACCACATAAGCATGCATGATTGACTTACATTTTCCAAGAATTTTGCTGAGCTTCTTGCAACAAGTATGTTTCTTGATAATATTGTATGTATGTAGAACTTATCAACTTGTGATGGGTATGAGCAAAATCCATGATACAAAAGCATGCGTGATCTGGGTCTTCTCACCAACCACCTTGTCTCCGTTATCCAACTTTTTAACAAGAACAGGGAAAATAACAAAATATGTTTAAAACAATTGCACAACTTGGGAGCTCAATCTTCGTATATTTCTTTCATTTTAGTTAAATTTTGAAAAAAATCTACAAAGCATTCGCTTGTTTCGGAACAGGCACACACTACGACAAAAAATACCTGTCATTTTTTCTCCTCTAGAAAGCCAGGCCATTCTGATGTTAAGTTCCATGAACAACTTTGGGCGTTGGCCTTAGATACGAAAAGTGACAACTTTGCTCTGCTAAGCAGAGAGAATTAACACACCAAATCTCACTAACTGGATAGCAGATGGTACAATGGTACAAGAAAGAGCATAGTCGCTTGGAAGAAAACACGAAAGGTCAAACTATAGTGTGCCGAACTAACGATGAGCAAATCACAAAAAAACTGGGCATTGAAATGGAAGTTAAATATTTATCTTTAGTTTGTAGCACAAAATAATAAATGCCGATATAGGGCATGTAGAGTAAGAAAAATAACATTATACAATTGTCTGTTGCACATCTAGTTGAATGAAATGAGGGATCAAATGATAAGAAACTTCTAGGCATCTTAGCTCTCACTCTATTGCTCAAATTAAAGCTGACAATCACCAAAGGAAATATCCATTTTCTAGCCCCCAGAATGAGTTAATTTAAAACTACACGCGGATTCTGTTACAAAATTAAAATGTATGACAAAAAACCAAAGCATGTCGTAAATTAAACTGTCTATTTCATGCAAGCAAGTGGCGACTACTCAGCTCTTGTAGATTTAAAAAAGAATTGACCAACAATCGCTTTCCCAAATTAGAATACAATTCTCAGTTCTCATCATGGCGACTATATCATTTGGATTGGAGCTTGTGAACTTACATTGTTTGAATACGTAATATAGTGTTGGTCACTGGTAGTGGAAGAGGCCAGAAGTGGAGGAACACGCAATGGCATACGTAGGATCTGTAGAATTAAGAAATTCAAACTATGGAGTTTAATGCAGTGAGTCGCAATAAGCAAAACTAACTGCTATTAGAAATGTTGAATTAAACAATAAAATTAGAACTGTGATTGTGATAAGTTATGGTCACAAAATATGACCCTACAATAATGAACCACGCAACCTTACTTTCAGAAGTGTGCATACAAATCCAATGTGAATTGATAGTGCTAATAAATAAATAAAACCAAAATCGTATTTCTGGAGAAGCTAAGAAAATTTACTGATGTAGATACATACTTCGTCGTGTCATGGGGACCACCAGGTATTTATAGACTTTTCAATTACATACTACAGGAGCAAAATTGAGGCTAATTTAACAATCATAATTTAGGACCACATAAGATAATGTCCCCTGCAACCAATTAGCACAATGCACAAAAAACAGATCATGTATTATGAATGGGGCACCTGACTTCTAGCATTTTATTATATTACTCCAACTTCTGGATCATTGGGGTAGAATCAAATGTGTAAGCCAGCATGGTCCAAAAGAATGTTCATCTCATATTTTGTTCATTGGGGTAGAATCAACATCGAATATATGCCCAGCATGGTCCTAAAGAATGTTCATCTCATATGCATCTAGTTCCACAAAGGGAGAAGGACCAAATGTGTAAGCCAGCGCCAAAGTGAACACAGACAACTTACATCAGTGCTGAATGTATACCATGAGATCAATGTACAGACATCACCTTGAGTTGTTGACGGCTGGTGGTCGGTGGGTCAGCGAGCGCTTTGAAGATCCTAACAGAGTTCTTCTCATCAGCGGCCAGCTTTTGCTGGACCTGCAGCTTGTCCATCCACGACTGCTTCTCTTCAGCAAAATGTCAGGGCATGTTCTCGTTTACTCACCATGGCTAAGTACGTTAGGCACTTAGGCTAACCCAGCTTGGAAGAATGTACTCGGTGCCACGAAATTGTACCTGTATCTGTATGGTAGCAAGAAAAGGCTCAAAATCAGGAACTAAGGGGAGGACAGGGTAGGCAAGGTGATGATACTTGAGGGCGTCGAGCACAACGGCGACAGGGCCGTCTATGAATGGCTGGGGCTAGGAGGAGCACCCAAGAGAGACGCTGCTGCAGTCGTCCCGATGGCTGTGGAGGTCGAGCTCGGTGCAGGTGAGGAGGAAGCCGCACGTGACGAGGTAGATGCACATCGAGTGGAGGGCGAGGATAGCGACGAAGAGCAGCGGCCACGGTAGGGCCTACGGCCGGAGCTCGCCGGTGCCGCCATCGACTCCCGCAGGCCTCATATTCCATCAATATCTCCGGATCCATACTGATCTGATCCGCATCATAGGGAGGGGGTGGTTCGCCATACCTCCGTCATGGCACACTGGGGGAGGGGAGGGGGTCGTCGTCTCCGCCGCTCACTTCGCCTTCGCCCTGGATTGGATCGGCTTGACCCGGTCCTTCTCCTCCGGTCGCTGGGATCGTCCGAATGGACTCGATCCCATCCCTCACCTCAGGTGGACGGACGCACGCCCGCCGTCTTCACTGGATGGAACCGACCGCACCGGCCGCTCCTCTCCGCAGCTCAGCCTCGATCGGGAATGGATTAGGGTTCGCAACTGGATGGTCACGCGGTCGCTCCTTCGAATGGGCTGATGGCTGGCAAAGGCCCAGTTCACCAGAGGCCTCCGTTTTGGTCCCTGGAGCAGCAGCCCACAGGACAGCTTGTCCAGTTTAAATAGATTGCGGAATAGATCGGCTTAGATACTAAATCTGACGGCCCTGCAAGTTCACGAAAACAGACGGCTAAAGACGCAAATCGCTGTGAGGGCAGGGATTAGGTGCGGTTATACTGTCCTTAATATATTCCTCTCTCCAATCTTAGGTTATACCTATAATCCTAGCATGAATCCCAAATATACTCAATGGATGGTAGATATTTCACCGGTAAATGCTAGTATCGTTAGAATTACTTATTTCGTGTGCATATTGCTTCACGTTTGGCGCAATGCGTCTTTGTCCCTGATACCAAGCACAATGTGACGCTCAGCCGCGATGGCTATTTCTCACTTACTACTAGGCATCCCATCGTCTCGTCCCTGTCACTCAACTAATGGGCAAGCCCAACATTGTACCTCCTGGAGCGATTTTGGAAGTTTCTATTGACCGGTTCAGACATGTTTTAGATACTTTTGTCCGTGTTATTGTTTCTTTGTCCTCTATATCTGTTTTCAGCTTTTTTGGTTTTCTTTCATTTTTTTATTTTTCTGTTCCTCAATTATTATTTTCCCAATCATATGCGGACCTTTTCAAAAACACATTGAACTTTTTACAGTTATAAGTTAAACATTTTTAAGTATACGTTGAACATTTTTTTTGAAATAGACGTTAAATATTTGTTAAATGCAAACCGAGCATTTTTTTAATACACGGTGAACATTTTGTGAACACACATTGAACATTTTAGACAATTGTTAAGTGATAGAATTCTAATGGTACAATTTTTTTAAAAAATTATGCGTACTATTTTTATATTTTGTCAATTTTATACAAAAATGTCAGGAATATTTTTTTGATAATGAATATTTTTTATCAAATCTCATAAACACTTTTAGGAATGGAAACATCAAAAAAATTAAATTACAATGATATTTTATAATTAGAAAAAAACTAAGTTACACGATTTTTTATAAATGTGTGAATTTATTTTAAATGTCAAGATTTTTTAATGATGCAGACATTTTAAAATTTATGCACTGCATGATCCCTCTTTTAATGCGCAATGAACATTTTTAAAATTTTAAATAAAATATTTTTTATTTTGAAAATAAAATAAAAGTACAAAAACAAAAAATAACGAATTAAGGAAACTAAAGTATTACTACTGGGCTGGCCACTGAACGTTGTCTCACACAAAAAGACCGGAACGATGAGTAGATAATTGACAGAACCAATGGAGGACCGTGAGGACTATGTCTCGCCCGTACTTGATTTCTAAAACTGTCCCCCCAAAAAATTGATTTCTAGAAAAGAATCGCCTATGCGCGGACGACTACGTGCCGGCGGATCAGCTGCGTTGCGCGATTTCTTCGCTCACGCTGTGTCCGGTCACTGCGCTTGATCAATTCAGTCCGTTTTTTTTTTCGTTTTCTGTTGTTTATCACTCGATTTTTTTGCTGGTTTTCTGCAAATTTCTTTTTTCCACTTTATTATATTTTCAGTTTTCTTTGTTTTTGCAACGATTTTCTTCATTTATTTAATTTATTGGGTATTTTTGGATGTTCTTCGTTTTTCTTTTTATTTCATTGTGGATTTTTTTGTTTTTCTTTTTCCAACACATGTCTACATTTTCATACATATTTACATTTTTAATATACATTTGAAATATTTATTATACTTGATTAACACTTTTCAAATACATTTCTCATATTTTTTACCAAAATTATGTTTTGAATATATTTTTTAGAAACGTGTTATAAGTTTTTTTCAATAGTTGAAACATTTCTTGAATTGATAAAAAACATTTTTTTGAACTGTGCAAAAAAAATTGTGCATTGCACAAATATATTTTTAAATGTCACTAATATGTTATTGAAAATTGTGAATATTTTTGTGAATGTGACATATATTTTGCTGAATGGATGAAACATTAGTTTGAAGTACACACAAAAAAAATATTGCATAATTTTTTTAAGATGTCACATTTTTTTTTTTTGAAATGTGTGAAATTTTTAATTGTCACAAAAAAATCGTACACATGATTAACGTTTTTGGTACACGTGATTAACATTTATCCTTTTCTTGTTCACGCTATACATTTCGTCGTATACACTAGATTTTTTTTCTATTCATGTATAACATTTTTGAAGTACAGGATTAACGTTTTTCAAAATTTTATGTAAAGTTTTTAATTTATATATAGTTATATTATTGCGAAATATAAACAAAATAAAAAAATGTGAAGGAAAAACAGAAACAAAAATAAAATCACACATGACGTTAGCGTTACACGGCTTGTTGTTACTTGGCCGACCCAATTCGAGTTCGCTGCACGCGAGCCATGCCTAGACATCGCAATAAGCGGCACATAGGCGCACCCACTTGCTCCCATGGCGTCAAGTCCGCGTGAGCTGGCATGATTTGGAGGTCGCGCCTTCCCAACAAGCTTAAAATCTATGTATTGCTTCTAGTGTTGGATCGTCTCAGCACCCGGAAGAACTTGTACCGCAAGAAATGTTCCCCTCAGTGCTCTGTGAAAGGTGTGGTCATATCGAGGACAGAGATCACCTATTCCTCCCGATTGCGGCAGCGGTCTAGAGGGCGATCGGGGGTGGCCGTGTTTGTTTCTTCGGCCGTTGCTCTACTTGCATCTCCTCCTCCGATCAAGGTCGCCGCGGAGGGGGGGGGGTGTGTTGGAGCATTATCCTATGGCACATTCAGAAAGATTGCAACTAGTTGGCGTTTCGTAGCGTGGAGGCTTGCTTCATCACATGGTTGCGGACAAACAACATGTGGAACTATAAATTTCATAGTGAACTAGCGATCAGGTTAAGAAGGCATTGCGACCTTTGCGGGATTGTGTTATCGGCTCTGTTGCCACTCTCTAACATGTGGCCTGTCCCTTCCTCTTTTTTTGCAATTCTCCTTTTAATTGTACTGTGTATTCAACATCTCCCCATGCTTTCAAGGTAATGCAACAAGCGGTGGGGACGTGTCTTTCCCACGAGGTAAGAGTTGACCACTTGATTTTGATTGCAATCTACTCCCTCCGTATTACTTCCTTTGTAATAGTGATCAAGACGCTCTTATATTTCTTTACGGAGTGAGTATAACATAAGACTTTTTTTAACACTATCACATTATGATAGTGCCAAAGAAAATCTTATATCATGAATTTATGATACAGAGGTAGTAACTATCAAATAAGCTATGGCTACCTCATAGAGAAGGAATCATCACCCGCGGCATGGTATGGGGATATGTATGGGGTGAGTGTAGGATACATGTAGGAGGAGGGGGATGGGTGCCACAACGTTGGGTGTGACCTCGACACGAGCTTGTGCTAGCTGACTATGAGCATTGAATGTGATCCTCTACACGAGTGGCCCTCGATCCCCGCATCGTCCCCTCCGGACTCCTAGTGACTAGGGTTACGCCCCAGTTCCCCACCGCGCTCATACCATTCCCTGGCCCTTTCGTCACGCAACCGACTACTTCGTGGTGGTGACCTCTCCCGCCTCCTCACCCCTCCATCCCCACATTTTCATTCTCCTGGCTTCTTCCCCAACCAAGGCGATGTGCTCCGGCATGAATTTGGCTGCTAAGCAATTGTGAGGGTCCGGCCCGTGCGTTGGGCGGCGCTGTTGTCGACTAAGTCATCGACCGTGGTTGGTGCCTTGAGCCGGGAGATCCCCGCCCGGACATGGGTCTGCTAGGACCATGCACCACCGACTTTGACCGGGAGGGTCGGGTTGTGGCCATGTTCGGCGGCCACCGTGTCGGACACCTTGCCGGCATCCACATATATGCATTTCTTTTTTCCCCTTTGTTAGGCGTGCATGTTGCATTCATCTATATTTGGTTTGGCTTTATTTAGAAAGCGGCAAAAGCCTATATTAGCATGACCCTCTAAAAAGATTATATTTTGACCATACTTTTTTTTCAACACTAGGAACAATGCACATGCTGACCCAAAACGATTGAGAAAGAGCAGGCGAATCCAGAACGGGAGCGCCTCCGACCCTCCCTCTTCATCGCTCCCCCGCCATACCCCTCGTCCTGCTCCCGTTCATACCCCTCCAAATCGGAGCATCGGATCAACCACACGCCCCAGATCTCAGGCCGCGCGGAGTCCGTACAGGGCGCACCTCGGGATCTCAGGTACGCAATCAAACGGCGGACGCGGCGCGCGCTAAATTACTCTTATCTGGATATCATGATTCGAGGATTCCCTGTTTAGCGAGCACCTTGGTGATCAGGATACCATCTATACAGCCGTTTTGTGAATGATTTCGCAGTGATTGATGCATGCATCCGTCTTCTTGAGAAAATTTGGTTATTAATTTTGTTCTTGAGGTCCGAGCGGCGTTGATTACACTTTTTTTTTTTGTGACAAGTTGATTACACATGTTAATCAGGTAAACCAACAAGTTGCAACCTAGCTTTGTCTTCTTTCATATACACAGGTTAAGGCATTTATGGAACGATCACACAAAAACCAATGTTAAATACAGTATATACTCCAGCAACAATCAGCGTTTCATATTTTCATTTTGAATTACCAATTGTTATCTGCACGTTAAATGGTTTATCTTCGTCTGAAATATTGTGACAAGCTTATTGCCTATCTTGCTGCATATTACACCCGTCCCAAAAAGCTTGTCTTCGATTTATGTAGGTACGGATGTATCTAACACTAAAACGTGTCTAAGACAAGCTTTTTCTGACGGAGGAAGTAGTATTTATGCTTTTCTAAGAAAAAAGGTGGAATTGCCCCCCTCCCCTCTTATGATTTTTTTTTATTATATGATATTTAGAATTATAATCTTACGTGGTAACTAAAGATTAAAAAGATGGAATACCAAAATTCTCTAGATCTCCCAAACTCATGTTTCTTATACCAAAATAGATCCGGTGGATTGCTAATTCGTACATAATATTAGATCTAGTGGATTGTTAATTCTTACATAATATTAAAATTTCTTATTCTTTTGGAGGAAGTAAAAAACATAAATCTCATGATTGTGGATAATTTAAGGCCTTACCTAGGTTTTTATTTCGCGGTTAACTCAATTCCCCTTTTCATTATGCACTTGTGGTTTTTCTTTACCCTCTTCGACGTCAATATGTTTGATTCCATGTTTGCGTGATGCTAAATACAAGAAATATCATTATTCATTGCCATTGTAGTTTGCTGAGTTAAACTAAATCATTAAAATGTGTAGACCTATTCTGCAGGATGGAAGAGGAGATAGACACCCCTAGAGATTTGTGTTTAAAGCCATGTGGGCCTTTGGAGGAGTACCGCATTCCAGATTACATCTTGAGACCAGATGCCCAACAAGCACTTGTTGATCATGCTCCACAGTGTCCTGTAATAGTGTTCATCAATTCTAAATCTGGCGGTCAACTTGGAAGTAGTTTGATCAAAACATACCGTGAACTTCTGAATGAAGCCCAGGTACTTATTCTGTCTTTGGATTTTGAATTTGGAATCGTTGTCAGAGCCACTGAGTTCTTTTTTCAGGTTATTGATCTCTCGGAAGAGGCTCCGGATAAGGTTTTGCACCGTTTATATGTGAATGTTGAAAGGCTCAAGATTGAAGGAGACATTCTTGCCGTTCAAATTTGGAGGACTATGAGATTAATTGTAAGTGATACCATCTTCAAGTTATATCATGCGAAGATGATGCCTTTCTTGACTTTCCATATCATGCTCTTGACTGAATAGATTTGGATAGGTTGCAGGTGGCGATGGTACAGCGAGTTGGCTGCTTGGGGTCGTCAATGATCTTAAGCTTTCCCACCCACCTCCAATTGCCACCGTACCTCTGGGAACTGGAAACAACCTTCCGTTTTCATTTGGATGGGTAGGTGATCAACTAGTGTGTATAGTATGCATGTAAAACAAATTCCATTAATTTTTTATGCCTCAAGTTAGCACCAAACATAAAAACCAAATGATGTTTTTTTATTCTCTGGGGTGAAAGGTAGCAGAAAAGAGGTGATTCAGCTGAAGTCTGTGCCAATCCATGAACTAGTACTGTGCCAATCCATGTAGAAGTTCTTTAACTTTTGTTGTTTTTTGCAGCTTGGATGCCAATGCCATCGGCTGACAAATTTAGCTCTTTCTTTCACACTTCTTCTGTATGTAGGGAAGTATTATTATTCATTCTGAATTTCTACATCGCAGGGAAAGAAGAATCCTTCTACAGACCAAGAGGCTGTAAAATTATTCCTTGGGACTGTGAAGCACGCAAAAGAGATTAAAATTGATAGGTGCCGCCTTAATATTCTCTTATTCAATGTATTTGATGCATGTAAGGCTTGCTCGAAGGATTAAAAAAATGGTTAACTTGTCAACATCAACAACAATGTATATGCTTCAATGCTAATTTTATCTCCTCATGCTTCATATGTGTATTTCATGCATGCGCAAGGTGCTAATCTAATGCCCACTTTAATGTTCCAGCTGGCATCTAATTTTGAGGATGCGAGCTCCAAAAGAAGGTCCGTGTGAACCCATTGCTCCCTTAGAGTTGCCTCATTCACTTCATGCGTTCCACCGTGTGTCAAGTGGCGACTCCCAGAATGTGGTAAGCATGTATTTATGCAAGTACTAACGTCACACGTTTGGGCGTGTGTCAAGTAATGATGTCACACGATTGATGCACATTCTTGTGAATTAGCACACATTTATGGTCTAAAACCGCAGTGAAAATAAAGTTATCTTAGCACCACTTCATGTAATTCAAGGATCGTTGCCTAGCACGGAAGGAAACATATGCAATACCATATATGAAGAAAACAACCCACGCAACACCCGAGACAACATATGTTCACTGCAAGAGAATCTCTGAACTGTAGTAGAAATATCATCACACCGAGACACAAGTTTTTACGTGGAAAACACCCAAGTTGGGGTAAAAACCATAACAAGAAGCCATCCAAATCTTCTTTATTTATTATCATATGTGATATATAACAAGTTCTTCTCTAGGTAGCACTATAGACTCTCATACATCAAGATTTCTATATCTTAGATGAAACAACAAGATTTGTGGTTGCAAGAGTTAGGGATTGGAACAATCTCACCAAACATGATGGAACCACAGCTTGAAGGAGACATGCAAGGTGGTTGATCTGAACTTCAAAACTTTAGGGTGAGACCCCTTCGCTCGATGGCAAGTTTTCCCCTTAAATTTTCCTTTCCTTCCCTTTATCTCTTCATTTTCTCTTCTCTTCTCCAATGGAGGCTAACCTAAAATTTGTCACTTGTTGTTGGCTGCTGTATGGGAGGCTAGACATCCCCCTTCCCCCCTTGTGTAAAGTCAAATGTCTTTAGGTCATTAACCCTAATGGGTAGTGGGCACTTGCACAACTTTGACCTGCCTAAAAGGCTTTAAAGGTTCCTTTCCTCACAACCCACACGAGGAGGATATCTTAACAAATCCCTGCATTTGACTCATGAGGTGGGCCTATCATGCCCACTATCTTGCAACATGCTTGTAGCTTCTCACTTGGCAATATCCTAGTCATCATATCCAAACCATTCTTGTCGGTAAGGATCTTTCAAGTTGTAGCAACTGTTAGGAAGTATTAGTATT
>CBMN010749992.1:0-16914 GCA_000582825.1 Hordeum pubiflorum | reverse complement strand
AGTACAGTAAGGAATCTGAATCCAACAAATGCTTCTCTGAATCCACCATGCATTTCTACTCAATCCAACTAATCCTTCAGTGCAAAATGCAACTGGTGCATCCAACAAATGCAGAGAGTGTTTCCTGAACTTTGATTCAGTGCATGTTCATGTTCTAAGATGAATCACAGCAGCATAAACCTAGGGTTTGGTCAAAAACCTAACTAAAGATTGCCTCAACTTTGAACTGAACTAGCACAAATGCAGAAATTGTTGAAGGAGCTCATGAAGAGAAGAAGAAAATCTTACTCCACCCCTCCAATTGCAGAGGCCAAGTGGTGGGACTTGGCCGGATCCGCCTCCACAGCGCCAGCAAGAGCTCTAGCCGCTCTGTACTCAAGCGAGAACTGGCCACTCTCTGGCGACAACGGTGCAGCCTCTGGCGTCGCAGCCTTCGACGGCGGTGCAGCCTGTGGTGTCCGCTGCGGCGACGGCGGCGGCGCCGGCTGGGTTGCGAAGCTACCGCTCCCCAGCCAGTTGTCAACCTCCGAGTACTCTCCGCCGCCATCCCCCGTTCCACCTCGACCCGTTGAGTGGCCGCCGTCGACTGGTTTCGCCGCCGCCGACGCCATCGCCTAGGTCGGAGAGTGAGACAAAGTGAGAGAGAGGGGGGTGGGAACAGAGGAACGGCTCGGTCGTCTTGACCTGGTCGGGACGGCTTGTTCGCCCTAACGGCCGTCCGCCCGCGCACCGTCAGCCTCTGGCCGACAAAACCCTGACGGGCGGGCCCCACGTGTCATAAACACACCAAAACTGTAACCGTTCGGCCACTTGGGTTTTTTGGAACAGCCCACCACTTTTGTGGTAGTTTTTTGAAAAATTAAAAAAAGCGGTAGTTTTTTGGAACGATAACCCGTAATGTGGTGGTTTTTTGCTATTTACTCGGCAAGCACTACCTTGGAAAGATTGGAACCGACTTTCGATTCGGTTCTCGACTAAGTCAGGTGGCTTCTTGGACTTAAATGTAGATAGGGAAGTGTCGTTGTCGGTTGTACCCAACAGTTTGGGCATATCATGTGCTTGGCTGGCCTATAAGCGATGCTCATGTGCGTGGGTGAGTTGGTGCATCCCTGCGAAGATAAATCTATTCGAATAGTCGTATCCTTTACGTATAACTTGAACCTTGTTGACTTTCATAGAAACAACTTTAACCTTAATAATTAAACTTGCCAACCGTGTAAGTGTCTTGTGGGTTTTCCCTTGTGGAAGATGTAAGGGGAAGACAAGGTAGTATTTACAACAAAATCAAATAGTTTGACAGAAGGGACCGCTTCCTTTCCTACCTTTCCTTCTACTATAATACTAAAATGTAATGGATGCATGTCGTGGTATATTAGCATACTAGCCTAGAGTCTAAAAAGAGGGTAGTACCGTAGTATATAGTGCAGAGTACTCTGGTGCATACACAGTACTTATTGGGCGCTACAGGCCCAAATTCAGGAGAGGCTGCTTGGACTTGTCCTTGTTTACGGAGGCACACGTGCTTTCGTGAGACAGGTCGGACTAGGTCTCGTCTCCACCACTGTTAGCTGGTGCTCTACTGCAGCAGTGATCGGCGTGAGGTCGTGTTCCTTCTGAATCAAGCAGTGGAACATTGGCCACCGCCCACAGCATAGGCGCAGGCCTCCTATGATGTCCTGTATTCTGGCTCCTCCGGTATAGAGTTGTACTTCGTACAAAGTGCCGTCCTTCCTTGTAAATGCGACGAGCGGCAATACGACGGGTGGAACGTATACTGTATGATGCATGCATGCATGTTCCTATTCTCACATATTGTACTGCGTTCTACAAAGAGCTTACGTGCGTAGCCGGGCTAGCGGCCGTAGGGCGTACCGTGTACGTACGATGGAATGGAGTGGTGACAGGTGGTAATTTTATGTACTCTGCCGTCGTCAGGACAAACGCACGAACGTGGTCGATCGATCGATCGCCTCGCCTGTGAACCGGGTGACCGGTAAACGTCAGGTACAGGTTTACCCGATCGATGTGGCGTGCGTATACGTGGTATGCAGGCAGTGCAGGACATGCTTTCTTTCCATCTTTTGTTTACATCAATCAAAAAATAGTGCTTTCTTTCCATCTTAATCTTACGGTGAAACGCATGCGCGAACCATTCTGCAGCAAAAATATTGTAACTCTTTCGAAGCAAGGGATCGAGCAGGCGCAAATATTGGTGCGGCCGTCCGTCTGGTGGAACAAAAAGGGTTTTTTGGCCACGCATGTTTCTCCATATAGGTAAACGACCACGGTGCGTCTATCAGATTCCTATCTCTCAGCTGTGTGCATTACGCTGGTCGCCTTGGTCACAGCCACAAGAACCAAAACGAGTAGAGTCTCGAACAAGCGCGCGCAGGTTCTGAAATTCGAAATGGGTCGCCGAGCTACTCCTAAAACATCGCTAGCGAGCCATGCACGACCAAGTGAGCGCGACGGCCTCGGGTGAATCTGGACCGCTGGATTGTGCACGCGGAGCAAACGACGGTCGTCGATTCTCGGGCCCTACGTAGTAGAGTACTACCACGACGTTACCTGCCCGATCCCAAATAGGAGTAGCTGGCAGTAGGCCGGCCGCGCTCGTACCGAGCGAGCTCGGAGGCCGGTCGGTCGCGCTCGCCAGGCAGAGTCCCGGCCTCAGCCTGCAATATTTTATTACTCCAAGAAGCGGCTTGGCTCGATCCGGCTCGGCTCCGTTCGGTAGCTCAGCCGAGCCGCGAGCCGAAACGGGTACGGGACGGGATGACGGGTCGTCCAGGCGCGGCCGCGTGGACGCTGCTATCCGGTTGGCTTCGTCGCCCCCGATAAAGCCGCTGCCGGCGCTGCCGCCGGCGCAGGGGAAGCGTCTCTCCCTCCATCCCTCTTTCTCCGCACTGCCCGCTGCTGCTGCTGCCGCTGCTCTGATAAACAATTTTCTGGCCACTTCGCTCACACACACTCGTAACACCAAAGTGTGTTACGATTTTATTATATTTACTGCTAGATACTCCTAGATAGATAGGCCGCCTGCATCCGTGGCGCGTAGACGCCCCGCCCGACGTATGGTTCTGCCAGCATAGCTGAGCTGTGGCGTAGTACTCGTTTTGCAGCGGCAGCGGGTGCGTTATGTTTGCATTGATCGCGATCCGCAGCCCGCACGCTGGCTAGCTCCTGGCCTCGTGGTCCACGGGGTCCGAGGCGAACGGTCAACCGATGCCCGAAACAGAAATGGATCGCCTGCACTGGAATGGGTAAGCAAAGATACGGTGATGTCAAGCGCACGGTACACTACAACCGCTACTACGCTGGCCTTCTGCATGTTCATATATTTTCAGGGTCGAACTATCGAGGTGCTCTGTTCACTTGCCGCCGTTCTTCACTTTAGCAGCACGGTGGCATTCGGACCGTACATTGTTTTTTGGGGGTTCTTTGATCGATCACGTGACGTGCATCCGTTGTACTCTTGCAACACATGCATACCACTCCTACAGGATGTGTAGAGAAGAAGGCAGAGCCCACGACCCGCTAGACGGCTAACCAAGCTAGACGGTATCATGCATGCAGAGGTCTGCTGCAGCACGTACGCTCGCCCCGTCCTTTCGACGGAAAACCACCACCAGCTTTGCGTCCCGTGGCATGCACTTGTCAACTTGTCACGTATGTTATGTAGTACCGTGCATACACTTGACGGTGTGCGTCGTCCTCTCCGCATCATGTAGCGTACACCAGGACGACGCCAAAGATTCTGACCAAAGAAACCTTGGACACGTCGCCCACATGCCTGCAAAGCCAAAATTAACCTGTGGTAGTACGTACGATCATGATGGGGTCCCCCTCCAGTCTCCTCTCCCCCCTTGGAGAGTTGCAGTCCGCGCGCGAGTATAGTACTTCCTTAGTTTCTAAATATAATTCTTTTTTATTTCAACAGAGGACTACATACGGAACAAAATGAGTGAATCTACACTTTAAAGTATGTCTATATACATCCATATGTAGTCTCTTAATGAAATATCTATAAAGACTTATATTTAGAAAAGAAGGGAGTACTGATTAGGCTGGCTAGCTACCGTTAATCAAGTGTGAGCCACTTGCTTACTCCTAGTGGTTATACTAAATACTGCTACGTGAGTACCTGGGCTAGGTAGGTAGGTAGATACTCACGATCTCAGGAACGTGTGTGCAGTGCGCTAATCGTACTTATACTACTAACAAGAGACAAGCATTGGCTCCGGCCGTGCCCATTTGCTGCGCCGCACAATGCTTAATCTTTCCTCTCTCCTTTCCTCCGTCTCTAGCCATGGCAGATATTCTCGTGCATATACGCGCAGATCGGCGCCGAGATGTACGCACCAAAGGAGGGAAACAAAGATAGAAAGCATAAAAGAATAAAGCTGTATACTGTCAGCTGACAATACGCCCGTCTTTCGTCTCGTACTATCGTTGTGCGCGTGAATGATGTAACTGATGTGAGATCGTGAGAGGGCCAGGGCCAGAGGGGCATAAATAAAGCTGGCCGCTCAGCACTACGGTTGGCTGGAAACCTGCGTACTCCAAATTAATCGAGTAGTAGTACCGTTACGCGCGAGGCAGGGATGGCTAAATTTCGTGTTCTGACCTTTTGAAGAAGTTGTTTGAGATCTGACTTTCGTTTGAAAAAAAAATTAGGATCTGATCATTTATCCTACCGTCAGGGGGTACGGCGGTAAGGTATAGCAGCCTACCGTCGAGATCCCTGGTGGTAGGAACTTGACCACGTCAACGCATCGCATCCCTATCGTCACAGGGGCTGGCGGTAACATATGTAACCCTACCGTCAAGATGCCCGACGGTAGGTGCGCACGCGCACTGTTTCTGAAACTTAGATAAATTTTACGGTAGAGCGAGCAACCCTACCGTCAAGGATCTCGACGGTAGGTTGTTATACCATACCGTCATACCCCTGACGATAGGAAAAGAGTCAGATTCCGAATTTTTTACAAACGAGGATCAAATCTCGAAAACCTTCTACAAAAGGGTCAAAACACGAATTTTAACCGGCAGGATGGCGTCAGTAGAAAAGAGTAGAAACCACCACACAAACCTGATGCAACAGAAGGACTGCGATCTCTGCGGTGCGGTGCAGCGCGCGCGGTGGCGTGCCGTCTGCCGTGTGCCGTGCTGGGTGGGTCGTCAGAAAACCGGCACGGGTCAACTCTCGCTGCTGGGAGTGGGAGGAGGGAGACGCACGGATCATTTTGCTAGATCCGCTTTGATTCTGGTGTCCGTGGAGGTGGTAAGTACCTAGCACGTGAGGTCAACTCGGGCTTAGTTTGGCTTTAACTACGTGCTCCTTTCAACCGGCCTAGGCTAGGAGTAGCTAGCTGGTTGTATATATGTATAGGCTCATGTGGCACGCGCGCGCAGGCCGAAATGTTCCGCTAGCTAGCCCCATCTCGGGTGGAACCGGACCGGACCGTGATGCGTAACGTACATGTGAGCCAGCACGTATAGCTGTGCCATGCATGTGGTACGTATTAATTGGATGTAGTTGCATGCAGTTAGGTTAATCTGCCTTGATGCGGATGCGTATTGTTGCATGGCATGGCATGCATGCGCATGCGCGGGTAAACACACCCGCCCAGCCCACGTACGTGTCGGCGGATGGGGGAACGAGCCTTGCCAACTTGCGAGTATCGATCATTACGCGTAGTAGTAATAGTAGTGTAATAGTGACTATTACGGAGTAAAAATGGAAATTAAAAACCGATGTTCGGATTAGAAACGACATTAGCTCTCTGCTAATAGTATATGGAAATCGGAACAGTGGTGTACCCTCCCCTCCCCCTGTGTTTGGTTGAGATTGAGATCCACCGTTTATGCTGACAAGATTCGTTACTACAGTACTAGTACATGTCTGCTTGTTTTATCCCCCGGTACGTTTCCTAATAAGATGCAGAGAAATGGTAATGTCGACAAAAGACATGCAAAGAAATGGTCGTACGTACGTACGTACTTTGTCGGTTGCCACGCTCAAGCGTAGTTACTTTCCACGGTGTGCGTTTGGTCATAGCCGCGCTGCATTGTGCCGTACGTCACCCTTCCTTTAGCTGTACGTGGCACTCTGACAGTTTTGTTCCGCTGTTCGGCCGTGTTGCCGCGGACGATTTCTGAATAACAGTGCCGCACGTTTGACGATGGCTTTTCAAGAGCACGTCTTCTTATTAAATCAGCGATAATTAATATGGATAAAAGGGAGTATCATATTAGTCAAAGTTTCAGATTTTTTTTACTAGACCTATGTCTAAAACGTCGCGATTACGTGAACCGGATGAGAGTTTTACCTTGTACCGCTAGCTGAACACAACTGTTTTTTTACGGGTGACCTGTTCCTCTTCTTCACGTTCCCCCCATGGATCGTGTTTCCGGATTATTGTATCAGGACTTGGCCAGGAGCGATGCGCAGCACACATGCAGCCAACTGATGCATATCCACGGTTCGGCGCACAGGACAAGAGCTAGACGAGAAAATAGTAAAATCCTCAATTACGACAATGCTTGGGTCCAACAACTACCAAGCCATGCATGTACCAACAAATGGCTCACATGCAGGTACGAAACAAGAACTGTTAGTCCTCGAGCACATACAGTATGTGTTAGGGACGGTTCAAAGGCATTATCCTCTTCTCACGAGCTAGCTTGCTACTGTAATGTGATATAGCATCGGCGCCTGGTAGGTTTTCAGCTAGGATTATGTGTATGATTAGTAGATTACCCAGTAGTCATCATGTGGCCAAGGAGGGTATATATATCCACAATCCACGCATCCAAAAACCAATCATAGTACATTGCCATTCAGGCACGAAGCTAGGAAAAAAGTTCAATGGGGTCATGTCTATGATAGTAAGGTCATCTTCTATAAATAAATAGTGATTAGTACTTAGTTTGTAAAGGATTTAATAATTTCATTGGGGTCAATTGACCCCAGCCCTTACAAGGCAGCTCCGTCCCTGTTGCCATTACAAGTGCACATATAGGTAGATAATACAGCGTCTGTCGTCACCCACTTGCCATGTTCGAAACGGCGGGCTAGCAAGCTCAGCTCCTGTCAAGATCCTTTTGGTGAATGGCCCTAGCATTTGGCTCTTGGAGCCTCGGTCCATGCCATGCGTTGAACAAATCAAAGGTTGGCGTTAAATAAAACCTAGGCTTGGTAGGCAAGATTGCTTTTAGTCCTTGTACTATGACGCTCTCTGTTTTGTCTTGGAACATGTGATAGGCCAGAAGAAACCATTTGGCGGTCGACCGAAATCCAGGCTATGGACGGCATTAGGTGAGATCTGAGTATATAGGAAACAAAAATGTATAGCTGCCTGAACGTCAGCATGAGCAGGAAAACCGTGCCACTGCCGGTGCCAAATGTGCATGCATGCCAAGCTAAAATGCACCACCTTCGGTTTCAGACAAGGAACATGGAACACTCGGAAGCAAGCTTCATGGATAAGGCGGTCAAGCTATCCAGTCCTCCAGACATGGAATTTTTTTAAGGGCAACACAAAACCTTTTGCTTTTGTTATCTACTATCTCCTTTATGGTCAGTGGCCGCCATGCTCATACAATACGGGAGGCTGTGCCCGAGAAGAAAAGTGCAGTGAAGGACATAAAGGCTCCAAGGAGTGCCCTACTCATGCTTTCCTGTGCCCTAAAGTTCCAAAGGAAGCAAATGCCTTTTTTTTCTCTCTCTCTCTCACTTGCACCAGGCACAATCAAATATCAGTTCTGGGAACCAAAATCTTGGCGCCAATGTACCGTTCCATTCCCACTGGTCTCTATCTTTCTAGTGCGACGCTTCCTTAATTTCAGGTGGTTGCACCACTAGACAACCTCGACTTGCATGTATATAGAGGCGAACGTACCTTTTAAAACGAGCACAATGATGTAGCGGTAGTGCATACAGTATGATCCAAACCTAAGCTTGAAGCATCATATGTAATCCTGTGGATCATGGTAATTATGGAGCACTACCCTAGACGTCAAAAGATGGCCAACCGGCCAAAGATGAAAGAGAGGAACATAATTATGCACGTTGCAGGTGGAGCACGCATCCCGTACAAGGATATCTTCTGCCTGGATCCTCACAAAGACTTCCAGTTTCGGTTCAGCCTACAGACCTTCGGTCAATTGGGATGCTAAACTGTCTCTCCAACTGGGAATCTACGGCGTAAAGGCAGTAGTAAGTACTCCAGTGGTGCTAAAGATGCATCACTGGGAAGACTTCTCTTGCTATCCCCCAGATAACTGAACAAGACGACGCCTAAGTGTGTCAGTCAGAACTGGGTATTGATGTCTAGAGGTAGGTGTATGTTTTACTCCCTCCGTCTCATAATATAAGAGCGTTTTTGACACTACACCAGTGTTAAAAACACTCTTATATTAACGGGACGGAGGAAGTACTTAACAGCAACACACAAAATGGCAGGCAAATAATTCTACGGCCTGATGGCCACTACAACACACATCATTATTGTTCAGGGCCTAAGGGGCACCCCCTAATAACCGTGTAAGGAACACTAACTTAGAGAAGTGTGAACACAAAGAAAACTCTTGAGCATCATGCAATTTGGAAGGCTTATACTGCTAATCCCAACTGGTCCACTTGTACTACATGGCATAACATTTCAAGAAATTCACTTTTATTGTCAAAGCAGGTATGTATCAAGGATGACTGTTCGAAACAACACACGACACTTCGGGCCACCAGAATTATTTTGCACTCCTTGTTGCTCATCTTTACACAGCTTGAATAGTGTATACCTGGTTAAGGCTTAGGCTTCAAAAAGAGATTGCTAACCACTGCTATCATTTTCAATCTACAAAGTGTGAGAAATATAGTCTGCCAATCCTAGAAGATAGGCCATATACCATTGATACTAATTAACATGCTTGATGCCTGACTCAAGGTATGAGATCACAAGGTCTGCAGTGTTACTTCCTGAAGCTATAACATTTCCAACAGCCAACCCATCCTTGTTATTTCCTACAAAGACATAACCAAAGTTCAAGTTACATTTATAAGTTAACGTCTAAGTATCACTTGGTGGGATTACTATTTTCTGGTTTGCTTGCTCCAGAAAACTGCAACAAGACTGTTTAGATGCTATACATGCTTTCTTTTGTTAGAGCTTTATTTTCAGCAGATCAAGGAGCACACATATTTTTTTATGAGAAATATTACTCCCTCTGATCCATATTAATTGTCGCTGATTTAGTACAACTTTGTATTAAATCAGCGACAATTATTATGGGTCGGAGGGAGTAACACTATGGTGCCTTTGTTGACTTGCCTGCATAGAAGAACCCTGGGAGATCACTTTCCATCTTCCCTATAGCTTCCAGTGCTGAATCATAATCATGACCATACAAAGGAAAAGCATTTCTCCATTGTATATGTCTGCGTAACATAAGAAGGCTAATAAATTACATGAGCATGTGACACAGAAACAAACTGTGCACATTCTGAAATTCCCTAGAAGATGACAAACCACAACACAAGCACTATAGGGCGATATGCTTGAATACTTACTTGACAAAAGTTGGCTGCCCCTCCACCCCCAGTAGCTTTCCAAGGTCAGATGTCACAAATTGTTTCAAGATAGCCCTGCAGAGTATAAAATTGGAATAATGTACCTAAGAAAAGAAGCATAACATACAACATCAGAAAGTTCGTACGTTGGAGCTCCAGCAAGATCTCTATTGTGGCTTCCGCCAATGAATGTTGTAAACAGGTGTTGGTCATTAGGAGCTCGATCCGGGAACATCATAGAGGAGAAGAGAGTTCCTATACAAGAAACAGTCAGACACGTATAAATGTGGAGGCTATGTTCTAGGAAAAAAGATGTGATGGGAAGCACTATAAATCAGAATGAACAAATCATGAGTACAAGTAAACGGTATTACAAGATTGTTTTATGTACCAAACTGAGTGCAATGGTAAATTGGTAATTCATACCTCATAATGTAAGCTTCTGTAAATCGAAAACAGTTCAAGTATAAAGCTGAGGAACCTACCAAGCGTTTTCAGACCATGCTTTTGTTGTTCCTTAAAGGGTATCAAGACCCCAAATCCTTCCAGGGGTCTTTTGACGTCTTCCTTCTTAAATGCTGTTACCATGAGGGACAATGGCAGATAATCCACCTACAAATTAAATATGGATTAGGATGAGGTTCTGGTAGACATATAAAGTTGTAAGATGTCCATATATTTTATGACACGATATCAGTTACACATCTTTACCAAAAATGAAAGAATGAAAAGAAATCAGTCCGCATCTCGCGTAAATCATAACTGTAATATTGTGATATGATAGCTCGTAGGCTACAACAACACTAGTACGGTGTTGTAATTTGATCTCCAAATGCAATGCATGATATATGTCAAGTAAATTATAAAATAATAGGGAAGTAGTACAACAGAGCATCTTAACAGTGGAAATGTGATTCCATCATGGCATTCAGTCTTGAATCATATAAATTCAGGAAGCAAGAAATCCTTTTACAATGGAGAAGCAATGTAACTACCTTCGCTTCAATTATGTATTCATGTCAGTAAAACAGAGTAGGGTATGTCTAGCTTATATTCTTAGTTACCAATATATTTCCAACATATATGTTACTCATTTTCTCCAGAAACATGAGCTACTTAAAGTGCAGTTGAGATTCTCTGACTTAAGTCAGGTAACTTAGCAGTCACTCACATGTGGGCCCTCTAACAGGCTGGCCCACACGTCTAGCAAAAGCACCTAATACTGCCATAGAGTTAGAATTTCATGCATTAATAAATACAATAAGTCTGGGCGCCTTCTGAAATACTACTATTTTCATAGATCCATCTGTGACAAGGTACGGTGATGAATCATGTATATGCAAATGCAGAAGCAAAAGGAAAAAATCAGAATTATGGCTCTTGTAGTGATAGACCTGGAAAAAAAATGAAATCGGTGAAGCTATTGAGAGAAATTTCCCCAAGCACCAATTTCTTTGCAAGAGCAACCATATCAATCATAGCATTTGTTAATCTAAAATGTTGATCCTAACCTGACCTTAGGAAGAAAGTCTAGCACAAAGGGAGCTCCGCTTTTTGTGAACCTCATCCTCTGGACATTGGACAATGGAGCCTGCAGAGAGAAAAATGCAAGAGGTACATAATTTGGTTTGTGACCTGGGCTCATGGTTATAATAGCCAGTCATGCGTGAGTGTAGAAATACAATTTTACAGATTGGCAGGAAGCAAGTTTACCAGATTGTGTATCAAATAAATTTTGAAAAATAATGCAGATGAGCAATTCTTACTGTCATTATAACAGCATCAAAGGATTGGTTCTTGGCAAGCTCCTTACTACTTGCATCTTTTGAATCAACAAAAATTGACCACCCATCTGATGCAGAGAGTCCATCGCAGTTACATGCCAATGATAATACTTGCGTTCCAAGCTTCACATTACCATCTCCAACTTCCTTGTGAAGTGCATCTACTAGCGTCTGAAAAAGCATTCAACAACATATGACTTCTAAAAACAGATGTTAATATTAAGTTTTACGCACCAGCCAGTAGAATCAAAAGTCCGAACTGATGGATGGAGAAGGTTGGACAAGCCATATATATTTCAACACCCCTCTCATGTGTGGCTCGATAAGGCCTAAACGTGGACAGAAAGAGGGCAAGTAGTTTTTTCACTTGAACTGCAAAAGTCAAGACTTGAATCCCAAACCTCTTGGCTCTAATACCATATTAACTTTAATGCACCAACCAGTAGAACCAAAAGTACAAACTGATAGAGAAGGTTGCGCAATCCACATATACTTCAACACCCCCCTCTTAGTGTGTGGCTCGATATGGGCCTAAACTGGCCATGAATGTTGTGTAATTCTGCCATGCAACTATTTTGTGATATTTAAATCTTTTTATATCGTAGCTGCCTTAGACTCATTTCTCATCTTGCAATATTACTTCTCGACAACTGTACATAGTAAAAGATATTCAAGACATATTCATGCACTTGGGTCATATATTTGGGCTTTAGTTTGACATAGATTTAACCTAATATCTGCAAGCTAATAAACTTGTGCCAGGTCAATACAGAAATCGGCAGTGATCACGACAGGGTGTAAGTGGATCACTAAGCTGTATAAAGGATATAAACATAACAATATTCCTGGCTTGTAAAATAGTGATGCTAGTTCATAGAGTGAACATACATCCTTGAGTGGCACAAAAAAAACATTTCTTCAGTGACAAAGTAAAATGCAGCATTTTGAAAAGGCACAAATGGAGTAATAGGGCACACACGCGGCTTTTAGTTTTATGTTGTTGACAGTAACAAGGGAAATGGCATGATGCCACTGAAGGAATACCTGCATACCACCATGAAATGAAAATGAGGCCCGCTTGCTCCTTCCTTTTCCTGATGAAGTACCTCCTTTCTTTGCCGAGTCACCTTTAGCTGTTAGTTTTGACAAGATGGCACCGACGATGAGAGAACCATACCTGAGAGCATTGAAGGAGTATGAAACACCATAATTGGGAACAAAATATTGTTGCTAGCCAAATTTACGACAACAGCATCTTTAGTGCAAATGAAAAGTTAAAACCACAAAAATAACGAGTCCCATTTGGAAAAAACACGTACAAAATTTATTATCATGATAGCATAACATTTGACTGAATTCAACTTGTAGTTCTAGTGGTCTACATGTAAATCCCGGCATAAGTTCTACGAAAACGAGGGTGTTGATTACGACTACTACGATGACGGACTACATTGACTGGCTGAGATGGAGTCAATTCACATTTTATGCCACTGCTTTCTGATTGTAATAAATGTCATCAGATATTTCTTTATGTAAGCCCCATGAAAAAAATTCAAACTTTGTAATACATTTGAAATGTCCTGCAATAATATTTACTACACTGGGTCGTCACCATGATCAAGTTAGGTACTCACTACATTTAATATCCATTGCTTCTTATATCATGATGACCAATGCAAGCATTATTCTGAATAATGGTGTTGTAGGCCTTTATATTTATAATAATTTATATTGGTGATTTATGTAGGCAAATATGGATTCACATTAAAAAATATGCATATTATCTGGCTATAGTTAGAAAATATTTCACTCGAAATGAAAAAATACAATATGGGTTCAAGTTCGAGAAGATGCATATTATTGGATTAATTAGGAAATATTATCTTACATGAAAATTGCAATATGGATTTCTGTTCGAGATGCATATTATCAGGCTAACTAGGAACTATTTCTCTCAAACAAGTCAGTTCTACTGCATAGCCAATTAGTCCAACTCGATCAATAAGAGAAGAAAAGAAAGTAACATTTGGAGAAAAGCAAGATATCAAATAACGAGGAAAACACAAGGTGATAGATAGTGCACACATAAGCAGTATTAAAGGGTGAACAGGGAAAAAGAAAGATAGTTTAGTAGCAAGCTAACAGCAGGACCCAAGAAAAAGATGCAAGAAACAACGATGTCTGAAAATGTCATAAAAAATACTCCCTCCATTCCGTATTAGTTGTCGCTGATTTAGTATCACTCCGCCCCAAAATAAGTGTCTCAACTTTGTACTAACTTTAGTGCAGAGTTGTACTAAAGTTGCGACACTTATTTTGGGACGGAGGGAGTACAACTTTGTACTAAATCACCGACAACTAATATGAAACGGAGAGAGTACACCTTAACTTGTAAAATTGTGACACAGCTTAAACTGATATAATGCACTCCATCACTATCAGGCCCTGATCACTATGCAACAAATGTAAACACATGCTATAACATAAAAATGCATGGGAGATAGCAAAAGCAAGATGGAAAAGACAACTAATGAAAATGTAGAAGTGAGAATAGATCACCACGAGCAAATAAAATAAATGCACAAACTTACTTCTTTTCTAAATTCCATAACCCTGGAAATGCATGACGAATCTGCAGAAGACAGTTGTTACTCAAAGCCAACACAGTTGATTAACAAGGTGATATGGTCTGGACTAATAATTATTAGATTAACAACATTAAGCACGCATCACATGGAAAAGCTCATATGCTGTTTGTACACATAAGACATAACACAGCTGAAACTTACAGATAATGATTCAGGATCTCCTGCACTTGTTCCAGCTACAAATGGATCGATAAGATAGTCAACAACCTGTAACCAACATGGAAATTCTTAGCCATGGCTGGTAATGATGTGAGCTGCAGAGCTTTTAACTGTATATGATTGAATTATTGATGATTTGTAAGGAAAGAACTCGCCTCTTTCCCAAAATGGCGTTCAAAAAAACTCCCAACGCTGTAAAGTTTTCAAAACAGGGGTATTCAATTATCTCCTTTAAACAAATAATAATACATAGTACAAACAGTCATGGTGCGCTATATATGTCTTTCCCCTACATTAAACTGCAAGCAGATGAGGATTAAGGAACACTATGAGTACTAGACAGCCTCTCAAATCCTAAACACTTCACATGGAAGGTAACCATTTATTATCCTGTTAGCATTTGACATCTACACCAATGCAGAACACCAAGTGTGAAGGTTCACCTCTCGCGCAAATGCTCGTCAGACACTTTTTTGGAGTTCCTTGTGCTAGATTTTTCATAGAGAAATGGTTCCAGAAATAACTTGAACTGCAAGGGTAGGAAATAATTCACAAAAATTATATAATATGCTGAGCAGAATCAAATTTGAAAGAAAAATATCTGGAGAATCTACAAATTGTCAATTAGCTACTGAAAGCAGCTAATTCAGGTCATGGTAGTGGGAATTAACACTAGCAATCGATAAAATGTTTGTATTTGTTATGCATTCAAATCTATCAGTGGCCCTGGCAATAAATAAATCTATCAGTGTGCCATGTAGCATGTACTGTAGGCTGAAGCAATTAGTACTAAATATCATGATATACCTTTGAGTTCGTAGAAAGAACAGTGCTTTTCATTAGCGCAATGGGATCTGAAGGGATCTTATGGAACAAAAAGGAGAAGACTCAAAGGTGAGCTACAATAAGAAAAATGGAAAAGGAGACGCATGACTACATGGAAAACCTATTTACCAGTGCTGGCGCTCCATCCTTAACAGTGTAGCGCTTGTGCTGGGAGTTAGGCTGAAACAGACATTGAACTTATAAGGTAATTCATTGATGGGAACAGTTTACAGACAACAATACAGAATGCAAACATAACTAATTATTCGAAGATAGGATTGGCACATACATACTGCATTCTGTCCTGAAGACCAAGATCGTCGATTAGCCTACTAGCCTCCAATGCACTTTCTGTCTGCAGGTAACAGAATCGAGTTATGTCATCAGCTAATCTGCTAGGTTCCATTTCAGTTTTGAATTCTAATTCTAATAAGGAGAGGAGCACATGCCCCACCAAGCTAGACCAACTGCACACACAGACACATGCTTCTTATATATAGCAAGCAATTGCGACAATGGGCACTACATAATGTACGCAGGTCGCTCAATTCGCTAGAGCCTTCGCAGCCATCCGTGGCATACAGAAGCAGCGGTGCACAACACCACAAGACACAAGTTAACAGACAGAGATGGGCTCACCATGGTGTTGGCTCCTTCGTCCCAGAGGAATCCGCCGTCGGAGTTGGTCCGTATCTTCCCTCCCGCGCGGTCTTCCGCCTCGAACACGGTGACCCGCACGCCGCTCTTCCTCAGCCTGTAGGCCGCCACGAGCCCACTGCACGGACCCGCCATTCCGTCAAACACCTGACGTGCGCGAGCGCAGAACCACCCGAGAATTCGGCGCGAAATCGTGTGGCCTCACCTGACGCCTGCGCCGACGACGGCGACCGACCTGGCGCGGGGGTCGTCGGAGGCGGCCATGGCGAGCACGGGGCGGAGGCGGCGGCCGCGCGCGGAGGCGGAGCGGGTGGACGAGCAGGAGGAGGAGGAGGGGGGAGCGGTGGCGGAAGTGAGCATTTGATTCGGGGTTTGGATGGGGAGAGGAGTCGCTCGTCGCTTTTCTCCGTCGCTGTCGCCGATCGGAGCCGCGGAGTAGTAGGTGGCGAGGTGGGTAGACTAGTCAGTGGGTCGAAACCGGAGGCGGCGCCTTGGTTATGCCACGACACTGCTCTGCGTCATCGCCTTCGCAATGCCATCGGCTGTTTCGGGAGTAGTACTCGTACTAATTATTTTACGGAGACTAGTAAACGTGCAACGCACGTATAATGTTTGGAAATTTTCAAGTAAAGTTTTTCTTAATCCTTAAACTTGTAAGGATAATTTGATCTAATCCTGAACATCAATCCAATCCTTGGGATCGAGGAAAAACCACTAAATTTAATCATTGACATCCCAAATCACATTTTCCAAATGGATTGCAATAAAGTCGGCCCTTTCCATCAGGATGCCACATCACGTCTCTAAGCTCGCTTGAGTCAATCACGGTCCAAATTGATGGCAATGGTTAACGAAATCAAAGGATTGAGAGCACAAGAGAAGAGATGAGAGCGAAAACCAACAGGGAACGATAGGAAAAGGGATGGTCAATGGCGTTGGAGAGTCAGCGGAAGGGAAAAGAGCATCTCTAGGCTTTCGTTGCATTTTTTGCAAGTGGTGTCCGGTTGCTGGAGGAGATGCGGGAGCACCATTAGTAGATGCACATCCCCACTTAGGACACCATGGCCATAGGTTCGTGTCTGCGCCACGAGGCTAAAGTTGAGGAGCACGTCAACACATCCAAACAAGAAATAACATGAATCACCCGTGCTTTCGCAAGGGGTACCACCCACTCCTATTCCAGAGCTACATAGACAACAAATTGTCATTGCAGGTTGGTCACATAACACGTCATGTCCCACCCTACCCTATGTTACCCAAATTATGCCGA
>CBMN010749986.1:0-12415 GCA_000582825.1 Hordeum pubiflorum | reverse complement strand
TGGGTTCTCTGCCAACAAGCGTTATTGTTTAATGCCCCTAGCTAGCCATAATGCATAGTTTCAAGTATTATCGTCCTTCAAAGTAATACCATGGTTGGATCTCATAATAGATTCACATGTAGTTTTAATTCTATTTCTTGGGAAGTGTTTCATCCCTTTCTTTAGTGGGAATTGGAATCTTATATTTCCTTCTTTCCTATCAATAATTGCACCTATGATTTCCAAGAACGGTCTACCAAGTATTAGAGAACAATACGCATTATATTCAATATCTAGAACAATGAAATCCACAGGTAAATAATTTATATTACAAAGTATGAGGACATGATTAATTCTACCCAATGGTTTCTTAATTGTGGAATCTGCTAGATGCAAGTTGAGGTAACATTCATCCATATCGGTGAGACCTAGAACATCACATAAAGATTTTGGTATAGTAGAGACATTAGCTCCTAGATCACACAAAGCACTACATTCATAATCTTTAATCTTGATTTTAATTGTAGGTTCCCATTCATCATTTAATTTCCTTGGTATAGACACTTTAGTTCAAGTTTTTTTCATGAGCTTTAATAAGAGCTTCTACGATGTGTCTAATAAAAGTTTTGTTTTTTTCGTAAGCATTAGGTGAATTGATCATGGGTTGTAAGAAGGAAATGCATTTAATTAAATAGCAATTGTAAAAATTAAAGTCCTTGGGATCCAAAGTAGTGGGCACATCACTATCTAAAATTTTGACCTCTTCAAACCCACTTTTGTTGTTTTTATCATCAAAATCATCACCCTCTGAACAATGGGGACGCCTTTTAATTAAAGTTGACTCATCTCTAGTCCCTTTCTCATCAAGTTTTATATTACTAAATAAAGATTCAATAGGTGTCACACCAATCATTTTAATATCCTCATCATTATTATCATGAAAACCGGATGTGAACGCCCTTTCTAGAAATTCATGCTTAGCTCTCATCCTTTCTGTTCTTTCCTTACTTTCATTTATGGTGACTTGGATAGATTTTAACGATTAAGATATATCCCTTTTAGGTGGAATTTTTTTTAATTTTCAGAGTATCCACATGATGAACAAGCATATCCATGTTTTTAGACATATCATCAACATTGCTTAATTTTTCCTCTACCATAGCATTGTAAGTCTTTTGAGAACTAAAAAATTATCTAATATTATTCTCTAGTTCAATAGGTATACTATTATTATAATATGAATTTTCATAGAAATTATCATAATTATTAGAGGGATTACCGGGATACGGTCTAGGATTGTCAAAATTCTCTCTAAAACGGCTTGTGTGCGATAGGGGTGTGCGTGCGTTCACATGGATGAGTGTGTGAGTGTAGATGAACATCTGCTATCGTTTAAAAAAGATGTTGATCCAAAAACTTATAAAGTATGGCAGAAACTTGATGTTTTTAAAAAAACAAGTATCGATCGAAGTGATCCATGCCAAAAGCCAGAAATAGCCCGGATAAGAGATATCACATGTCTTTCTTGTTTATACCGAGGCCACATAGGCCTGACTCCATGGTAAATTTCTAAGCCCAGACTAAGCCCTAACTAGCCAAACTAGTCTTCGACAGTTCAACTTGAACACTATACCACCACTAATACTCTGATACAATTGAATCATTCCCTGCCAGCGGCTGCTTAGTACTGCGGGAATGGCAGACGGCTGCTGTTGGTAGCGCGGCCGCAGAGGAGGGCGTTGGCCGGCACGGGGAGCTCGTCGCGGACGGAGTGCGTCGGCGTGTACACCCGGAGGTAGAACTGCTGGCCCAGGTACCTGCGCATCCAATTCTCCGACCTCAAGTTCCACATTCCCACGTTGTCCAACGCGATGAAGATCGCCGTCCACGATCTCGGATACACCTTCGCAAAGCAACAACAAACGAGGTGAGCTAAAACAGACCGATAGTATTTGATGGCACAGTAGGCAGGAAAAGAAAGAAAATCTCACCTGCACCGTGCACCTCGCGACTGCATCCACGAGATTGTAGCCTTTCCTGCTCTCCTCGCTCCACGCCCCCTTGTCCATCCTACGAGGACCAACACAGAATGCAGAATGATCATGGAGCAGAGTATGTACATATGCATCAGTCTCGCGATGAATTGACGTGCACGTACCCGACGACGAAGACGCTGTAGCCGTCGAGGTGCCAGCTCTGGACGCCGTCCTCGCTGTTCTCGAACACGACCTCCACGAAGGAGCGGTGGTCGGAGTCCATGACCGCCGTCGCCTTCTTTAGCGCCGCGTCGGACCCGGTCCCATTCTGCGCCGCGCCGCCGTGGGTTTTCGCGGGGGCGTCCGGGATGCCGCCCATCCGGAACACGCCGCTGATGTTGTAGTAGTCAGCCAGCTTGAGGGGCGTGTCGGCGTCCACGAAGGACACTCCGTTCACGCCATACCTCAGCTTGCCGGCGACCTGCCCCGCCGAGTTGGCCAGCCTGATGGTGCGGCTCACGTTGATCGAGCCGTAGTGGTACGAGCCCTGCGGGTTCGGCCTCGACCCGCTCGCCGTCAGGTTCGTCCTGCACGTGGTCACCACAGCGAGCTCAGACCCAAACACGCTGATCAACAGCCGTTTATCTCTGCAACGAACGGTCGAAACGACGTGATCCGTACCTGATGGAGCGAGCCTGGTTCAACGAAAAGTCAACGTCACTCCCGTTCACGGCACGCGGCGGCGGCGGCCCGGAGACGGAGCCGGTCGAGCCGGCGTAGCGCAGCACGGCGGTGGAGTTGAGGGTGTGGTTGGTAAACCGCGACGAGACGGCGATGTGGTAGCCCCCGGCGGGGCGGTCGGCGGTGAAGAGCACCGAGAGCGACTGGCCGGCGTGGACGTCGAGAGAGGTGTAGGTGTTCTGCACCGTGTGGGTGCCCTCCACCTCCACGAGCGTCACATTGTGGTCCTGGATCATGAAGTTGAGCGTGCTCCGCAGGCCGACGTTGGAGATGCGCAGCCTGTACGTCTTCCCCTGCTCCACCGTGAAGTTGGCGCGCCCCGGGCCCTTGCCGTTGATCAGGATGGCGTCAGGGGAAGGCAGCTGCTTGCCGTCGTCCAGCATGGCTTGGAGAGCCTGGCAAGCAAAGCCAAGACGATCAGTTACACACACCGAGACAGAAATGAACCGACATATGAGTGCATTTCGTACAAGCCAATGCCTTGCTTGCTGATATATGTTACCTTGTGGGTGGCGTTGTACCAGTCGCCGATGAGCACGGCGAACTCGTCGGCCGGCGGGGGGAAGGGGACGGGGATCCGCGGGCGGCTGTTGACGCGGATGGCGCCGAAGCCGCCGGCCGCCTTGTGGAAGGCGAGCGACGGGAAGTAGAAGAAGCTGCCGATCTGGTCCTTGGCCTGCATGTGGTACGTGTAGTTCTGGCCCGGAGGGATCGGGCAGTTGGTGCCGGACACGCCGTCCTGCCACGAGTTCTTCCTTTGCTGGATCCCGTTCCTGTTCATGAGTGTCCGTGTTACGTTACTGTTGCATTCGCACAAATCATGGATAAAAGTGCTTCGCTAGATTAATGCTGCAGGTAACTTATTTGTAGTCGCCAAGACATGCGGAAAGGTGATATGAGATATATATTGCAGTAATTAAGTACTAACATCAAACTAAGCACAATAGGAGACATCATGATGCATGTAACAGAATTACCCATGAATTTGGCATGCATCTATTTTTGTTCACTGACTTGCTTCGCTGTTTCAAGATCAGATGAGTTGCAAAGCTTAAACCAGACGACGCTGCACGACTTGAGTCCTACTACACGCAAACAAACTTGCCCTTTTACGACCGCTTTTTTTGATCTGGACGACACCATAAAGCTAATGCAGATTAGAAAAAAACTAAACAAATGCAGATTAAAGTTGCCCAACGACGACGTTAGACTAAGCTAAACCCGATCACAGCCAGAAGGAAGCAACTGATGCAGATTGAACTGGCGCATGCAACGCCTAGGAATCCCTCGAGTAAGCTAGAAAGAACTTGCCATGAAAGCAGGAACGGGTCCGGCAGCCGGTTGCGCACGTTGATGACGAGGTTCTCGTTCGTCTGGCAGTCGATCTCCGGCCCCGGAAACTGCCCGTTGATCAGAATACCCTAGTAGAGAGATGGAAAGGCAAGCACGTCGCAGTTCAACATCAGATCAGATGCAGCGCAGATTGAAACTAACAGCGCGGCTAGCTTCGTCCTACACTGCATGTACCTGCTGCGGGACTCCTCCGAGCGGATTGACGTCGCCATAGGTCACCTCCCAGTCGAAGAACCTGTAGGGAGCCTCCGCGTGCGCGGAGAGGACGACGCACGCGAGGGCGACCGCTACCGCCGCCGCCGCCGCCATCTCGGGCCTCCGAGGGGCAGGAGACGAGATGGGATGGGCAGAGAAGAAGAGATGGATAGATAGATGGCTCCGCGGGAATAGAGATTGAGATGGCCGCGTGGGCATTTATAGACGGCGGCCCCTCCCGCGCCGTATACATGGAAATCTGTTGGGATCATATCTCCAAATATTTTTTAATCTGTTATACGGTGTGCAGGTTTGTTACCCTTTTTTTTTAGGGAGGTGCGAGCCCTGCGGCCATGCCAGACGGGCCTGACAGGCCAACTCGGCCCATCTGGGCCTGGCCTGAGTGTCACGTGTGACACACCACCGAAGAAGACAGAGTCCTGGCTAAAAAAAAGAAGCCAGAGTCCCGTCCACTGCCAGGTGGGCCTCCCCACCGTAACCGGAACCCGGCTCCGGCTCCTCCGCCCTCCTCCCGCGGAAGAAGCGGCCACCGGTAACCATCGCCACCGCCTCCCTCCTCCTCCTCCTCCTCACGTCGGCGCGGCGGCGAGGATGCCGTGCTGCGGGGAAAGCGATCCTCCACATGAGGCCATCAGGGTCCTATCCCAGCCCCAGCGCCACGGCTCGCACGGTTCGTCCATTCGTTCGATTATTAGGTTGCGGTGGGGGTTCCGGCCGGGGTCTGAATGCCTGACCGGGGGCTGGGGATTTGAGCGCAGGGAGGAAGCCCTGGAGGTGTGTCAGGTTAATCGTGATGCTGCTGCACGCGCTCTTCATCGGCGCCGTCTTCCTGCTCGATCCGGCCCTCCAGAGCAAAATCCGCCGGGATCAGTGGTATAACCGCCCCCCTCTCCCCTCCCCTTTTTTCCTCCTTGCCTGTGAAATGTTTCCGTTTCCTTAGATTATACAGTATGTTATAAGATATCCGATATTTGGAGTCGATTTTCTCCCAGCTCGTGCTGGCAACTATTGCTTTTCCCAGCTACAATTTATTCGTGTCATCTCGTGGCCTGCTTTGACTTTGAAGGGAAATAGTTTTTTGGTGTGCCTCTGCAAAGAATTGGAAGTGTATGTGCATAAGTGCCTCATATGTTTGAAGAAATATTAGTACCGAGTGGTTCTAATGTTAGACTGCTTATTCAGAATTTACGGATACTGAAATTCATATGTTATCATATATCTGTTCTCTGTTTTTAAGTAGCATCTTGTTATCTAGGAGATATGATACTGGTCATCTGTCTCTAGTCTTCCTACTGTCCACTTTTGATGCCAGGTACATGAGTGCATATGGAGCGTTGGTGTTGTTTACGTTGGCGCAATACCTGTATACAGCTAGTTCATCACCAGGGTAATTCATGCTTCTCCATGTTATTGAGCCCTAGAGGAAGGAGTGTGCTTAGGAACAGTGATGCCTTTTACATTGCACCTCATTTCGACCTTCTGCTGTTAGATATGTGGCTGATATGTTGAAAGCTGGATCAGCGATGCACGCAACCTTCATTAATACAGCGACAATCTCAAAGTAATGTCGTAAGTTCTTTTGTTTTGCCTTGGTTAGATATGTGTATATTTGAAGGGCTTTGCGCAGACTTTGTGCTAAATTAAAAATGTTTTTTTATGATTAAGAAAAGACAGGTCTGTTCAAAAAATGGAAGCTTAAATTATTTCATGAGCCGCAGCAAAATAGAGCAACACAACCCACAATCTGCTACACCTTCGTCGCTTTTGCAAATGATGGATTTGTATCCTCCTGGATCATCCAGCAGGTGCACTTGTCTGGATTTGGAATTAAGTTTTTTCCCCTCTTCCAAGGTGTAGTTTTCCATATATATTATCATCTATTTTCGTTCTGTGATATGGTTGTATGCTTCCATTTTGTGTAGGGATTTGACCTGCTCTTACTGCCATCTCATTCAGGTAATCTTAATTATTCTAAAGTTGCAATCTATTGTAATGTTCTCTATAGTCAAGGCAATGATAAAATAACCGGTGGAAAAATACTGGTGGTAACCAGCCAGCAGTTTAACCTTCTTGGAATCTTGATGTTAGTGCTTATGGCAGAATAAATAAAATTCTCTGGAAATTATATAGAAATGAAAGATCAGTTGGCTTACTGTCATTGGTATATGTATCATTTCAAGCATGGACTATATGTATTTTGTCTTAGGTTAACTTGATTTAAAGATCAGTAGAAAGCAACTAAGCTGGTCTTGTGTCATGTCCAATATGTTTGATTACTAGATTATTATGGTATGTGCTTACTGCTCTTGTTTGCATACCTATGAAGCTGTACCCTAGAGGGGTTAGGGCATGTTGTCCGTGACCAATCTGTACCATACCATTGTTGTGGGTATGACAGAAAAATTGGTCATTGTTTGGATGGTTGTCGATTTTTTGGCATGCTAATGCCCCTTTGCCGCAATCTAGTTTATTTTTCGTGCCAACAATGGCCATTAGCAATTGCTTGCCAATTTTTTGGTAGGGCAAGCTTGGTTAAAACCAAACACAACCTTAATGTATGACAGCACCAGTTATGGCCTACAGGGCAGTAATGCGTCAATTATGTTGCTCTCCTTTCTCATTATGCCCCGTAAATCACATATTGCAAACCACATGAAGACTTTCTGTCACTTTCTTCTTCATTACCGTTTACCAATCTGACAATCTATTTGGCAAAATAGTAGATCATTTTTTATATTGCATAAAGAACTAGTGCAGCCTTATTGACTCTGCTCAGCATATTATTGAGATTGTGACATGTGCATTTGTTATTTTCAAATATCTATGTCACATTAACTTACAATATCCATGAAATATCCTTAACTAGCACACGTTTCTGTTATGCTGGTCGCCAAAGCTCATCATTTGGTGTTGACTATCTTTCACAGCCACCACGCACCAAGCATTGTCATGATTGTGATAAGTGTGTTCTCCAATTTGACCATCACTGCACATGGCTTGGAACATGCATTGGCATAAGGAATCATTGCCGTTTTTGGTAAGATTTTTATTACACATTTTGCAGCTTATCTTTCAAACACATTTAAATCTCGAATGCATGACATATATTACATTTTGTAGTTTAGTGTATGCTATTATGTACAAATGCGGCAACATCCCTACCTTCTCCAGTTTTTGTACTCCCTGGTCCCTATTGTTTAACAATAAATCCAGAAGCCCCCTATACAGAAGTTATTTTGGAATGGAGGATTGGTCTTTTACCTAATAAATGAGGCCACGAGCCCACGACCTCATACTTTCTCGAGTCTCTACTTTATCTATATCAAATATTAACAAGGATTTGCTTGGTTTCAATTGGAAATGTGTAGTGATGACCATTCCCACCCTTTACCTTAGTATTTATCTACTGGAATTGGCAGGCTTTTACTTCTGTTTTGCCGAACAATCCATCAAGCTTTACTCAGATAGTCATATGTACCAAAATCCAGATACCAGTGCTTAACATGATGTCACATTGTCATGTGTCTTGTGAATGTGCTTTGGACATATCTGGAGTCATGATAATTTTTAACTCCTAACTTAAAGCACACCGGTAGGTTTACAGAGTGCCTTGTTGGCATAGTAGTGCTCTGTGGCTCCTGTACTTCTTTTAATATCAAAGAAAAAATAATTAGAAGGAGAACTAATGATTATTGGACTTACGAAGTCTGCCCGATATAAGTAGAATTGCAGATCTCAAAGAAAAAATAACGAGAAGAAGACTAGTCTTTTTGGACTTACAAAGTCTCCCCGTTGCAAGTAGAATTTTAGCTCTCCTCCATCCCTTTATCTCCATTAACAGCTATGTCCTCTTAATATGCGTTCAATTTTAAAAATATTGCTCCTAATGCTTCTGATGATATATTGGAATATACATATGTGATGTTATGTTCTATTTTATGACTCATCAAAATTCTATCCAGCTTATGCCATTGCATAATTGATATTTTCTAGGTGGTACATATTTGGACAAGCAATTTTAGCTCTTTGGACTGTTGCTCTCTACATCCAGTTCTTACATATGGATATCAACGGGTCCTGGTATGTGCTTTTACCTTTATCGATCTACTTTCGCTACACATAAGACTTTTCTTTGGTTATCAATTTTGCTCGCCAGCTATTTTATTTGTTTTTTAATCGGCAGGTTGAAGGGTTTGACTGGCTTGACACTGTTGCTGCCGTTGATGTTAATCCTCATAGTTTTGCTGATCTTACTCATGTTGCATACGTAAGTTTTACGTTTATATTCACAGTAATCTGAGTTCTTTCAGAATTGGCAATCTGCTATGCAGAATACAAAAAACTATAGCGATAGCCATGGACATCAGGTTATCTTCATTTTTATTTTTTTGGATAAACCGATGTAAGGCAAATATAAATTGCCAACTTGAGCTTGATAGAACTGCCACTCTAAAAGTTACACCAAATATAGTTGTAGGGCTGAATATCTTGCATGTTGTGAAGTTGCAAATTAACATTGACCTATTCACTGGTGATTATTGTATTCACAAGTTTGTGTATATCTGCAGTTACCTTGCGCTTACGAACCAAACAACATATGAAATTGCCAGACGGAAGCGAATATCTTACCTAAGGTATTAAATGGCTGAAGGCTAGCATTTTTCTTGTTATATTTGCTTGTCTCTAGTCCACCATCATGAATTGATCAAATGCCACTTACAGGGGAGTTCCTAGAAAGGTACATCCTTTCAGCAAAGGTATCTGCAGGAACCTCTATGACCTCTGCCTCTCTAGGCAGAAGGGATATGTTCTGGAAGCAGTACCCCCACTGGAGGAGCTAGAAGCCCGGGCTAGACCCTACACCTGCCGAGATGTAATCTGCTGCCGGTGCTGTTAGTACGCAGCACTCTATGTGAAAATCATTAGTTTAGTCTAATGCATATAATAACATGATGGAGATACTTGTGGCTCTTTGATGATGTACAGCATATATAGGCACCTTTTTTTTGTCTCGTATAGAACGCATCCGGATCAAACGATGCCATTAGATTGACCTGAGTATGCATGTAGATTTTTCAGTTTATTCCTTGTATAGTTTTTCATAAAATTATATTTTGAACTTCGTCGCACATTCCCTGTAGAACGTTGTGTCTGGGCGATGCAGCTCTGTGTTGAAATGCACAAATGAAAACCCGATTGTTCTGCATCTGATGATTGTTTGTTCCTTTTGCTCTTGTATATTTCATCCTAGATTGTCATGGTTGAAAGTAGTAGTCACATGAGTATAGACATCAGGTGATCTGAAGGTATTCACACACTGAAAACAACGAAGCCACAAGCATATATAACAGCTGATCTGTGGTGTGTATGTTGAAACGTAAATCCAGCTTTGCTTCCAAAAACGTTTCAGGTTTAGTACACCACACTGTATATATTCTCTCAGAAGCAAAAGGGAAAACAACACAGCGTTACATCACATCACATCACATTAAAATTGCCTTCCGTTGGTAGACACCGCACAAACATGTTTGATTTTCACTGGAACTCCGCGGGCTTGAAGAACTGCACCTGCAGGCCCGTGGCGACGAGCCCCCAGAGGTTCCCGACTATGAGGAGGAAGCTGAGCCCCATGCCGAGGCTCCCGAGCGCCCAGTTGACGCACCACATGGGCGTGCCCCTCCCGGGCTTCATGATGGCCAGCCACATGAAGCACGGGTAGGCCAGGGTGACCGGCAGCGAGATCCCGCCGAGGAGCCCGGCGAGCTCCGACAGGAAGGGCAGCGCGACGGCGATGAGCAGGTTGACGGCGCCGAAGAAGGCGCGGAAGCCCGCGCGCAGCCACCACGGGCACGGCCGGTTCTTCTTGTGCACGTACCCGGCCTCCATGTTGTCGAACACCGGCATGGCGTATATCTGGAACGTGGTCAGGCAGTTCACGATCACCAGCAGGGTCGCCAGCCCTATCACCAGCCGGGACACGTCGCGGCTGTGGAACTTGTACAGCGCGCTCAGCATCCCGTTCGGAGGTATCTGGTTGCCGTAGGCCCAGAAGCCGCCGATGGCGACGGGGTACAGGCAGAGGGCCACGACGACGTAGGCGAACTTGACGCCCTTCCACATGGGCACGTGAGAAGGGTGCTTCAGCGTCGACGGCATTGTGCCCTGCAAAGCCAGCACGCTCACTCTCAGCGACTTTTCTTCTTCGTCGTCATTCTCCGTGCGGCACAAGGACATCAGCAATGGCCAGTGGATATGACATCCACTAGTTGCGAGAAGAATCTATTTCTATTTCCAGGACTGACACTTACCTGAATCTCGAGCACCAGATTGTGCCCCCTGAAAGCGAACGCGATGATGCCCAGGCCGTTGAGGATGGCGATCGTCCTGTCCACGTCGCTGCTGGCCTTGACCGGGTCGTAGGACACGCCGGCCACCCTCCCCTTGGCCACGGAAATGACCCAGATCATGGTGCAGTAGCCGAAGGCCGCCGTCGCCCCGACCAGGGAGACGCCGGCGATGGAGTTGAGGTTGGGGAGCTGGGACAGCACCACGGCGACGCAGACGAACACCACGTACCACTCCACCATGGTCGGCGGCCGCGCCAGGCACGCGGGCCCGCAGGCGATGCTGAAGAGGATCTTCATGCTGCCGCCGCCCACGATGATGAGCGCCGTGCAGGTCCCCGCCGACAGGTACATCGTCGGGAGCAGGGCCAGGATCTTCCCCCACCTCTCGCCTGTTTGGCAGCAAGGCATGCATGGTGAGCGTGGAAGAGAGCGGAAGGGACGTCGATCGTCGCTTGTCACACGACGTTGCCGTGTGAAGGAAGCGCGCGGGCCGGGAACTGAGGAAGGGACGTACCGAAAACGGTGGTGGCGAGGTGCATGTACCGGCTGTAGCGTGTGCCGCCGGCGACGGGCTCGTGGAGGTTCACCAGCAGCCGTAGCGTGTAGAGCTGCCACGCGAATGCCACGGTCAGGCAGACGATCGCCCACGTCCTGCAACAACCGAGTTCACGGGCCGGACAAATTAATTAACGTGTAGACGTGTACTATATGTTCATTTCTCGAACGAGTAAGTGGAGTGGCTAGAAGGTACCATCCGAGGGAGGCGAAGGCGGCGGGGAGCACGAGCGCCTGGAAGCCGACGCCGGAGCTGAGGTTGTGGAAGGCGGCGTAGTAGGCGTTGCCGCTCCTGGACGCGGTGATAGGGAGCCAGGCGTCGCGCGGGTCGGCGAGCTTTGTGATGTGGCCGACCTCCTCCAGGTACCCCCTCACGCTCGCCACCGCCTTCTTCACGGGGCTGGCGAGCGGCGACGCCATCGCGCGCAGCGGCGACCTGCTGGGCGTTGGGGAGGGTATCTGCGACGGCGGGGCCGACACAGGCCGCGGCGTCGGCGGCGCCGACTGCACCTCGCTCGTCATGGCCCCGGTGTAGTACTACGTGCTAGCTAGCTAGCTATAGTTGTACCAGTGTAGGTGCCCGGCCGTGCCCAGACCTTGTGGGAGGAGGTGGCAAGCGGGGAGCTCGGTTGGTTGCTGATTCCGGCAAGGCTCGGCGGCACGGGAGATTTATAGGTGGAGTCTTGTCACGCCAGCGCGGTTGGTGAACGCTGAGCCGTGCGGCTTTCCGGTGTGGACACCGTGAAACCGGGGCAGCCTCGATCGATAGTGTGGTGTGGCCGGTGAGGCCGAGGCCGATCGCAGCCATACCTGCAGCGGCGACCGACACGACACGATCATACGATCTTGACTTCTCGAGTGCATGCTGGTCATAATTAATGTTGGCACTAGGGAACACATGGAACGGAGCGCATGCATGGCAGGCTGTGTCACCGGTCGGTCTTTCGGTGGGATCGTCTGGCCTGCCGGTCCGGTCTGGGCTTTACTTTAGGCGCGTTTGATTACCTACATCGTTTTTTGTCATTTTGCATATTTGTTTTAGTTGGGCCTGACTGAGTATATACAGGCTAAAAACCAACATCTGCATGTTGATTGATTGCCTACAACCCCTCTAGCCTGAATGTGATAAAACGAAAGGCCTGATGTTTGTTTGCGGACTTGTTTGAGGGGAAACACAAGTCCGGTTGTTTGGTTACATCCAGGACAGTTGTGTAGTAACCTCCTACTCGATGTGGTGAGGTTACCAAA
>CBMN010749981.1:0-14298 GCA_000582825.1 Hordeum pubiflorum | reverse complement strand
CGGGTGGCACGAACACTGCCAAACTGAAGACTCCTCATCATCGGATCCTGAGTCGGAATCGGAACTGATGATATGGATCCCATCCTTCGGATCACGAGAAGGTAGCGTCACCTTCATCGTGTCTCCAACATTCATGCTCTGCTCCGCTGCTGTATCAATGGCCATGGTAACATAATATTTGTATCAATGACATGCTTTCATGATGTGCTCCGTTGGTGTGTCAATGATGTAGTGGAGTCCCTTCTTTGCTTCTCGAGGCACTAACGAGGCAACGACCATGGACGCCCTTCTGGGAGCGACTTCCAGCAGAATGGATGCCTTAAGAGAAGAAGTAGACATCCAGCCAGAAACATATCACTGGTTATTGGTAGATATCATAAGGTCCGGGATCTAGCCATTATATTGACATGTAATTTCGAACTCCATGAACTCTTTCACTAGTGGCTGCCCATGCCATTCTCTTCTCTAGACGTGCTGGTGCTGAAAGAGTTCCTCAGACATGCTGGTGAAAAACGTGATTTGGCTGTTGATGTCACGGACTACATACCTCTAATAGAGCAAACTCGAGCAGAAAAATACCTTAAAGGCTGGCACGGTCATCTCCAATGACGACACCCTGCACTGTTCGCCGCCCTATGCGTGATTCAAGGCGCCGACGACGTGTGGGGATCCGGCCAATGGCGGCGGCGACGTCCTGGAGATCCGCGACGTCCTAGGATATGCGGTGTCCCTGGCAATCGACGGCGGTGGCAACGGTGATCCGCTACGAAGGTGTCATGTTGATCCGCGGCATCCCTGGGGATCAACGGCAGCAGCAATGTCAACGTATATAATCCTAGACAAATGACCTCGTCCGAGAGTGGAGGAGTGGTGGCGGCAGTGTCGACGTATATAATCCTAAACAAATGACCTACCTATTGCTATAGATAATGCTTTCATAATGAGATTTGTTTGTCATGATTGAGATATTAGATTACTTAAAATCCGTTATTTATTTCCTGAAAAACTGTTATTTGTTTCCTAAACCAAATTGTATTAATGAGAGGGATCGATTGGTTTAGATAAGTTAAGAAAATTGAGTTAAAATATGTTATTTGTTTCCTGAAAATCTGTTATTTGTTTTCTAAACCAAACTGTGGATCAGTTGATTTGGATAAGTTAAAAAAAATTACCCCCTCCGTTCCTAAATATAAATCTTTCTAGAGATTTCACTATAGACTACATACGGAGTAAAATGGTTGAATCTACACTTTAAAATATATCTATATACATCCGTATGTAGTCTCTAGTAAAATCTCTACAAAGACTTATATTTAAGAACGGAGGGAGTAGATTAAAATCTGTTATTTATTTCCTGAAATTTGTTATTTGTTTTCTAAACCAATTGCACTGCTAAGAAAAATCGATTGATTTGGATAACTTTTAAAAGTTAGATCCGTGATTTATTATACATTATGAAAGTATAGATTTATAATCAAAAATGAAGAGAAAAATAAATCAATGAACCAGAATAGAAGAGCGTGATAAAAAGAGGGACAAAAACACGAGACGAAAGTGAAAGAAGAGCCGAAGTAAACCGGGCTACCAAGATAAACGATTAGACCGAGACAACCGCGCCTCTCCGCCGAAGCGAAACGCGAGCACGTGCAGAGCACAACTCTCCACCGAAGCGCCCTCCCACAGTCCCACTTCGCCTCTCCTCCTGATTCGCACCGCTTCCCTTTTCGCCGTAAAACAAAACACCCAGACGTCACCCTCCAAACCCTAACCCTAGAAGAGAAGACATCCATCTCCACCCCCGGCGCGCGCCCGACTGCTCGGGGCAGCGGCGATGGGGAGGCGGAAGGAGCGCCGCCTGGCGGCCAAGGCGGCCTCGGGCCGCAGGGTCAAGCTCGACCTCTTCCTCGATCCTTCCCCCGGTGAGTCCTCCGCCCCTGCCTCGGGTCCGGGTTTCCTCCGTAGTCCGTGCTTGGTCGACTCGTGACTGATGTGCGTCTAGTTGCTGGTTTCATCGCGTCGACTATCTAGCCTGCAATCGGGGTAGGCTTGAATGGAGCTCGATTAGTTTATATTCTGAACACTCGGAAGGTTATTTGTTGCGTGGATAGTGGTTGTTTGGCTGCCTGTCTATCCTGATTAAGTGGATGCACCTTGAATCACCAGCTCTACCTATAGAATCTGTTTTTAATTGCAGAGATTTAATGCTCGGCTATTTGTTAATGACCAAGAGCATGAGTAGCAACATATGATTGTAGCAGTATAACTAAGCATAAAATGCTTCTCCAAATGTCCAATAGACTTTGATAGGTCGATATGTGCAAGCTGACTGCTGATACTTTAAACTTGCAGGGGAGGCATCTACGAAAGAGGGAGTAGGAGAGGAAAACCGTGAGCAGCAAACTGGTGTTCCCACTTCACCATCTTCGTCAGGTGGGTTCAATCAATTTCCTTCCAAGGGATATGTAAAGACGGCACATGCCTATGGAACGTAAATTTGGTGGAAATTTGGAATTTTGTTCAAGCATGTGTATGCTCCAAATTTCTGGTTTGAGGCACATGTAGGGTTCCCGGCCTGCAAGGAACACCGAGTAAATTCTTCAGATCAGGCTGCCACTGTCAAAACTGGTGTGTTCCTACCGGTAATTTCTCTTTTGGCAGCATCTGAGCGTGGGGATTTCAGGATGATTGTTGCCTCCTCGGTTCGTATGTCTCTTTCTTTATATTGTAGCTCCTAACCTGGTTTTTTTAATTATTGCTGGGCTGCCGTGGCACATTTTAAAGTAATTTTAATGAACTTGTTCTACTTTTATACCTGAGTCGATCTTCACATATACTTCAGAAAATAGTGCAATATATATTGTCACATGAAAGCTTTCGCGTTTTTAATGATGAATTTGTTTTTTCAGATAAGAAGGAAAATCCTCTAGCGTTGCTTGGGCAATATAGTGATGATGAAGAAGAGGATGAAGTAGCAACAGATCAACCCAATGGTGAAACTAAGGGGAGTCCAACAGATGCAAGTGCCAAGGTAATTTATTTCTCCTATTTATTCCCTTGTGCCCGTTTTTTTTGCCTTCTCTTATGTACTTCACGCAGCCGTAGCTATAAGACCAAATAGGTTGAACTTTGTGTGCTAATCATTTAATCTGAAGATTCTTGTATATTGTATTGTAAGCCCCAAATATGCTGAACCCAGCTTGATATATCAGCTGAAGCCTCCAAATAGTTCGTGATTTCTATTCTGTAGATTGCAAGTATTAAGCACCCGTATGATTCTCTCGTCAGATTCTCTTTTAACTATATGTCTCTTTTCTTACAGAGAAGATTATTCAGATTAAGAAGTTCGAGCTCAGTTTGTCTTATGATGAAGTTTGTTCGCTTGTTTCAGGTTATTCACGATCATGGTGATGTTACTGGGGATAAAGGCGATGCAGATAGTGAACTGCCTGCTTCTGTTAGTGTTCAGCAGGAAGCATCTCAAGCCGATGATGTAAAAAATATCACAGAAAATGTTGCTGAGGAATTTACTGTCGCCCCTGAGCTAACTCTGGAAAATGAGCGTGTGACAGTAACGGAAGCTGTCCCAGATTCATCTGGCATGCAAATCGTTGGTGACATTGGTGGGAATTGGAAGGCTATAATGCATGAACAAAGTAATCAGTGTTACTACTGGAACACAGTTACAGGAGAAACTTCTTGGGAGATTCCTAATGGATTAGCTTCGGGGGTTGCTGGTGATGGAGTCACTTCTGCATCTGTGCCTACTCATATGGGGTACTCTGTAGAAGCTCAAGCACATGTCCTTCCCCACAGCAATGTTGAAGCATATCCTAGTGATCTGTCTGTTGGGAATGGCACAGCAACCTATACTCCTATGGGAACTTATACTCATGATGCTTATGTTTACACTGGAGCCGTCGCTAGTCATGAGTCAGTGGACATTGACCCCTTGCAGCTTGCAAAATATGGTGAGGATTTACTGCAAAGATTGAAGCTGCTGGAAAGGTGCTCGTTGTTTTTATTATCTTTTTGCCATTTTGGTTTTTTCCCTTTTCAGCCAGTCCTCTACATAGAACTGTGTAACTAATTTTTCTATGTCATCATGTAGGCCACATGTTGCCATTGACAGTCTTGAGTTGATAAAAAGAGAAATTGAGATACGAATAGCAGACTGTAATGCACTCTCCTCGTATGGATCTTCTTTACTTCCATTGTGGTTGCATGCCGAAGTGCACCTTAAGCAACTAGAACTTTCAGTTTCCAAGTTTGAAGCTAGCTACACTACCAAACATAGATGTCTGGAGACAGTGGATGCAGGACACAAAGCACCTAATGAAGCTAAAGTTATGGCACCCTCCGAGGGTGAGCATTTGAAGGTTGATGTTAGCACTCTGGGAATAGGTACTGGCGATGAAAATGTTAAGGTTGAGGAACCATGTACAACATCATCTGTTCAGAACTCACAAGGTGTGGCAGCAGCTATTTTAAGAGTTGAATCAGACAGTGATGAAGATATGGACGTGGAAATGGAGGTCGATGAAGAAGGTGTTGAAGAGCAGGGCGGATCCACTTCTATGCCATTTGTTCATGCTGATACACTTCCTCAGGATAATCCTTCATCAGAGCAAGTACGATCACCAGCTTTGTCATCATTGGAGGATTCTGCTCCTCCCCCACAGGATAATGACATTCATCCACCACCACCACCACCAGAAGAGGAATGGATTCCACCTCCACCACCTGAGAATGAACCAGCTCCTCCACTTCCTCCTGAGCCTGAAGAGCCTGCTGTGTCATTTGTTCATGCTGATACACTTCCTCAGCCATATGGAGATCAAGCAAACTTGGGTTATATGCTTCCAGGAATGGAGTACTATCCCGCTGCTGGTACAGATGGCACAAATGCCAACTACTATATGCAAGTGAGCGATTCTCATATTCTTCAATCGCAGCAGCATTCTTACTATGCACCATTGTCTGCAAGTGGTGTATCTATTCCTGTTGAGACCACATCCATCCCCCCAGTACCAGGTTCTTATTATAGCTATCCTTCTGTCACTACGGCTGCCACTGAAGTAGCAGCTGAATCTTCTGGTTACTATGCTTCATCAACCTCTGCCATTTCTAGCGGTGAATTAGATAACAAAACAAGCTCAGCCTCCCTTGTTGCAAATAGTAATGTGAATCCTGTGGAGTCTGCTAAAGTGATATCCAAGGAGCCAACAGTTGCGTCTTTGAGCCAATCAGTAGGGGCAGCCTCAGCTTCAGCACCAACAGTACATGGAAGTTCTGCTCTAGCTTCTACTAGCACCACTAATCAGACTAAAGGTAATTTATTATTCTTTGCAAGGACACTTAATCTTACTAGCTTGCAGTTGTTTTAGTTTTGACATTTGCACTGACTTGCAGTTCCTCGTACTAAGAAGCGACCTGTTGCTGTTGCATCATCACTGAGATCTAATAAGAAGGTCTCAAGTCTGGTGGATAAGGTATCTCTCCGACCTCCCAAAGCTGCTGTTAAAATAGTGACCATTTCTGCTCTCTCCTACCCTACCATCAACTGCCCCAAAGTGTGGTGCTTGACATCAATGAAGAAATCTAACACACTGCATGATATGCATTATTGCTAACGGTGTATACTTAGTCGTTGAGACATACTCTTGGTTGTGTTATTAACAAGAGAGCACACTGTCCTCGGCCAGTTTATTTTGTTGTTCACAACATTGGTCCTCCAGAAAAAAACAACTCATGCAAGTGGGAGTGTGACAGTGTGCTTCCTGACTATTTCGTCTCATGTTTATCATTTCTTATTTTAAAGGCAGAGCAATCTGTTTACATGGTAATTGGTAAGGCTTAAGACAAGGTGAGTGTTGATGTATAATGATTGTTTCCTTATTAATCTACCTTTACTAAAGCAACCTTTTATTTTATTTTATTTCACTATTACAGTGGAAAGCTGCAAAAGAGGAGCTTCGTGATGAAGAGGAAGAGGAGCCTGAAGATTCTTTGGAGTACCTAGAAAGGAAACGTCGGAAGGAAATAGATGTAACTCTTTTCACTTCTTTCTCGAGAACATAAAAGCCGTGACAAATGCTTCTGAAGTCTCTGGATTTGATCAGTTTCGGTAATTTCAGGGGTGGCGTAAGCAACAAATAGCTAGTGGAGAAGCTAAGGAAAATGCTAATTTTGTTCCCCTTGGCGGTAACTGGTATTTTCCTTCACCATATGACGTTTGACTTGAATAACTTGATACTTCGTATTTAAAACAAAGTATTACTTACTCTGATCCATATTAATTGTCACTGTTTTATCCTTTCTGGCCACTGACATATTTTCCTCTTTCTCAAATTTATCCTTTCTGAGTCTTAACTTGAAATAATATGGATTGTAACTTGCTTATAGACTTGAACTGTTCTTGTTAAGCATTGATTGTGGACCATGCCATTGCTAGGATTACAATGTTATGCACCTACATTTAATCTTTTGTTAGATTTACTGGAGTTCTTGTTTTTAAGTCTAGCTCAACTTGGTAATCTTCATCACTTTGTAGGCGTGACCGTGTAAAACGCAAAAGAGCTGAAGCAAAGAAGGAAGCAAAGACTGAATCTATTCGTGCAGCTGCCGAACAACACAAAGGGGAGCCTGATCTGTCAGAGCTCTCCAAGGGTCTTCCTTCTGGGTGGCAGGTTGGTATTTTGGTTCCATACACTCGATCTTTTTTTTTTTGCATACTAGCTAAACATCCAGACTGAATGCTGCATCTCAGCTTCCAATAAATACATGCGTCTTGCTGACAATCTAATACGAAGTATAGCTATGTTTTTTTTTTAACGCAACCTGTTCTTTGCTCGCAGGCATACATAGACGAGTCTACGAAGCAAGTGTACTATGGGAACAACCTCACTTCGGAGACTACTTGGGATCGGCCTAGCAAATAAATATTGGATTAGTTGAAGATGATCTAGTTTTGCTCTGTAGATATCCCTGTATATCGATACTTTGCCTGTCTTGAATTGAATGAATGTGCTCGTCACGTCCTGAGAAGCAACCGGTTTCCGATGTTACCTTGGTTGTGAGGCTGTATTGTTTCTTTTATTTTCCACTGGGAGATCGTAGCGGGAAGGAGAGTTCATTTTGGTATATAGAGGCATCCCTTGTAAGAGTGGCAACTTGAGATTGAATTACTGAAGCAAAATCTGATACCATTTGCTTTCAAAACATTGTTGCTGACAAAGGAAAAATGTGCCTTAAGTGGTGGGAGTCTTTACCTGGATCTGATGCCATTTGCTTTCAAAACAATGTCTTGTATTCTATTTTAGGTTGTGCTAAATTCTACAGACATCTCCAATTATTTACTCCCTCCGTCCGGAATTACTTGTCACCAAATGAATGTATCTAAAACTAAAATATGTCTAGATACATCCTTTTTTATGACAAGTATTTTTGGATGGAGGGAGTACAAAATTAGAAAGAAATCATTAAGTTTCTATTTCACACTTAAAAATTCGAAACTTCAAAATACCCTCCGACACCATTGCATGTCATGTGCACCTGAGCCCAGAAACACCAGTACCACCCATAGAGCAATGGTGTCATCCAAATATGCAATCACAAAAGAAAGCATTGCAGAAGCTAGTGTTTCCCAAAGGAAGAGTATAACAATGCCAGGAAGTGCAAAACCTCCCGCGATTTTATTCAGATGCAAGAATCTCAGCTCCTCAATGCACATACAACTTCAATGAACTGACCAATAGGAAGGTTGAAACATCAGGCTTTCCGCAGATGCTTTGAACTGTCTGCATAAGCAAATCAAATTAACCAAGGCCAGACATCATAGGGTTCAGGAAAAGGTTTATCCCATAATACATAGCCGCTTATGGCGCTTTACAAGTTTGGCCCTTTCAGCCGCTGAGGCAGTCTGGCTGTCTAGGTTCAGAATCCCGACGTGCTTTTCTTGATGACAGCAGAGCAGAACTTGCGAGCAAAAGGAAAGCATGGGTTTTCACCTCAAGTTGCCCCACAACACCTACATATTCCATGCAGCGAAAAGAGCGTTATCGCAAGACAAGAAACATAACTGCACACAGTATTGTGGTAAGAATATGAACCCACACAAGAAATAGGAAGGCTGGATCTACAAAGAGGAAAAGAAGGATGCGTTCAGTTGGCTACCACAGGTGGCTACACCTAAGTTGTGGCGAATAAATTGGTCGCCACACACTAGGCAAGTCTTGGTACAAGTAAGTGATCACACAAAAAGGTTAGGTTAGCCTAAGTGGAGTATGGCAATGTGTGGCAATGGAGCAATCAGGATTTGGAGTTCCACTTATAAGTTCAAGTAAGTGAAACACCATTTTAGTATTTAATGCACAAAAATGACGTGCTAGGTATTAGCTGCCTAGCATCTCACTTTTTCACTTGTGAATGATAGACACAAACTAAAGAAGTTACCAAATGGGCCAAACTTCCTCACTCCAAATTACAGTGAACCAAGGACAGGAGCCCTGCCAAGTAACCAAATCCTGTACATACTGAAAGCTCTATATCTACCTTTTGCTAAGGAAGTAGTAACCGTGTGCTTACAGATTTTTTACAACTAATTTGCAGCAATATGATTTGTAGTTTGCAATAGAACATCTGATTTTCAGCAAATCTATATCTACCTCTGTAGGTTGTCCATCTAAAAGATGTAACCGCACATGTAATTTGCAGCAATCTGATTTTCAAAGGAAACACAACAGCAATAAACGAGTAGCAACATAATATCATTAATAAAACAGTATCAGGCATGGAAGAATCATACCTTTTATATCGTTTCTTAGAACCGCATGGGCAGAGAGCATTCCTACTTATCTGACCACTATTTGCCAGATTATCTCTTCCAACGTCCAAGGCTGTATTACCCATTAGTTTTTGCACCTAGAAAGGTGATACGGTTCAGCATTAAACATCAGGCATATCACAATCAGCACATAACTGTTGCTTCAAATATGAGCAAAGAAATCATCATATCCTGTATTGACCTAATTTACATTTTGACATATTGAGGTACTAGTCAAGTAAGATGTTTAGTAATGAATCATTATGATGGCTAAACTGGGACCAATTTTCTTTATCTTTAGCAATATTAATTCTTAATACTCTCTCCCCTGTCCGATCCCCCCTATGTTTTGTTATTTGGCACCTTCACATGTAATTCATCCCCTCTTCAATGACTAGTGAAACAAAAGGATTAACACCCCTATCCGACAGTTACAACCGTTAGACCGGAGTTACCTCACTAAATGTCTTTGGCACTGGCTTTCCTTCTGCTTTGAGCTTTTCAATCTTCTTTTGGGCATCTTTAGCCCATGTGTACTTGGCCAGTATGTGCTCCACATCAGCAATTGTGCAGTTACAATGCTTGGTGGCACCAATTTTGTCACTGCTTTTGAGCTTCTGCAGAACAAAAGCAGCACACACAACACAATGAACCAACCGCCATGCCGCACTAGCAAAGCATGCTGTATGTGCTATACAAAATGGCATCCGCTCTATGATCATTGTATACCTCGCCGGTTGGGTCGATGGTGGCGAGGTAGCGGAGAACGGCGGCGTGCTTCTCGCAGGCGGCTAGGACGGTGGCCTCGCCGCAACTCCCTGCCACGAAGTTCTTGAAAGTTCCCACCTTCCTCGCCATCTCCATCGAATCCGCGAACACTGCAAACCCGGAGGGCCCGAATCAGACCACCCACTGTAACAAGAGAGAGGAACCGGAAATCTCCGACGAATAATTACTGTTGAGATTGAAGGATTCGGAGGGGGGGAAGGGTGAGTCGCCGGCCTTCTTGCCGGTGAAGGTGTCTTTGATCTTGTTGATCCACCCGAGGGAGGCGAGATGAGGGGTTGAGGAGATGCCTCGAGATGCCTTTAGGAGGTGGAGGACGCGGCGGGACGCCATGGGTGGCAGTGGCGGGGCGCTCCTCTCTCCGGTGAGCCGCCGACGGCGAGGTGTGGGGGATCCTCGGGTTTACGGCGGCTCGGTCGAGAAAGGTGGGAGAGGGGAAGAGGTACGGGGTGGGCCGTTAGAAGGAAGAAGGTGAATGAGCGCACGCCCATGGACATTTAGCAGCCCATGTGATTTTTTACCTCTGATGGGCTTATAGCAACTTTAACACTACAGACAAGGGTTTCGCGATCCTAAAAAAAAGACACTAGGGTTTCGTGGAGAGGGCACGAGGAGCTGCCGCCGCCACCAATAATTTTTGGTCCCCTCGCCTCCGGCTGCATCTTGGTGCCGTGAGGCGGGGGACCTTACATCTTCAAGCGTTTTATGTTCTTCGTCAACGTCTAGTGATCTTTGTATTTTGTGCGAATAAAAGTGCTCTCGTTCTTTTGACGGTGCCATGAGGTTAGAGAGTTTTCTGTTATCGCAGATTCATTATTCGGATCTGATGGTTTATGTTGGTGTGTCAAGCTTTTTTATGTTGGTTTGATTCTTTGTGAAGATGAAATCTTTCATCGACACCATAGTGAAGATATCGTGATTCGACAACCTGCACTTCTAGGGGATCATCCCGGCCCAAGTACGTTCATAGATCAAGGCTTCACATCTTTTTGGATGGGCGACTCAAGGTGCTTTTAAAAACTATTATTTGTAATGTTCGTGTGGGCGAAGGAGGGACAACATCGTTGCTCCAGTCCAATTGCAACCTCTTTAGTCTTTGGAGTATTTCTTGTAGCAGAGATTGATATCGCGAAAAATGTGTTTTCAAGTGATTTCATTGTAATTCTTAGTTATATGGGTTACTTTGTATTTTCTTGGATAATACAGCCAAATCTGTGCATCTGTAATTGCCATGAGTAAGAATAAAATTACAATTTTTTTCTTAAAAAAAGCAACTTTAATAGAATCTTTGTAGTTGTCTTTGTCTCAAAAAAAAATGGAGTGCACCTTAAAATCTGGGTTGTAGGCTGGATATTTGAAGGTTGGGGGTGATGTTTTGAAGCCCACTTGAAATCCAACCGACGTGGTGATCGGAAAGTGTACTCTCAATTCATTCTTCCTCTCTTTGCCGTGCCAGCCGTATCATTCTTGTAGGCATGTTCCCACTGAAAAACACATCCATTAAAAGCCCCCTCCCCCTCGCATGTGCAGCCCGTTCGCACCCATTGCCAGCCATTTTTCCTGTTACCCGGGCAATTTCTCAACGAGATTTCTTGATGCCCTTGCCTTCCCCTACCGCGCACCACTATCGGCTATAAAATGCTTGCCAGGAGGCATCTAGAGCCACTCCTCCCATCTCCGCCTCTTTCCCTCCTAGATATGGCCCCGACCTTTCCTCAACCGCCGCCATGCCACCGATTTAGCCGCTGGGAATTGTCATGGACCCGCCAGGTTCTAACTGAGGTGGAGTTATGGTACCAATAAAAGACGACCGCCTTCAAAGCCCACATCTGCCAAGAAGGTCGACACTGCCATGATGACTGACATCGAACTCCTTGAGTCGAAGGACACATGGTGTCCTCTAGCACCAGAGTCCAGCGACATGACCACTGACGAGGTCGTCTGCCACCACGGTCGGGCCAACACCGCACTCTCACAACTAGGGAAGCCTAGGATGCCTGCCCCGCCCTAGTCTTTGACAAAGAAGCGAGCTTCGCGGAGATGGAAACCACCATGACGCAAGCAGTGGCAATGGATGCCGAGAGGGAGCACACCATCTGGGACCGCGCCTCCACCAGCGTCACCATCAAGGAGACAAGGAGGAAGCCTGTCCAACGCTGTCTACTCAGAATGGGAGGCCAGCCAACGTCGACAAGGTCGTCGCCTGTGCTTTCTTTGCACAAGACTCCAAGGCCTCCTTCTGCACGGACAAGTTCCGCGCAAAATAGATTATATATCTGCTATCCTGTATAGTAGCATATGCTCGACATTTCTCGTGGTAAAAAAATGCCGCTACATGTATGTATAATGTAGACGGTTGACAATTTTTCCCTCGTATACGAGCTTAACTAGTTTGCACTGTTGTTCAATTGTTTTGATGTTGATCCGACCAAAGTCTGTGCCAAACCAAAGGAGAAATTTTGAATTGACAGAAAAAGTGAGAGACAAATTATGAAGGCCACGGTTTGGAAAAAACTGAATTTGCACACAGGCTTTGCAGCCTCCCAAGTTTTTTGAAATGCAATCTAAGGGCTTCTTTGATTCGTAGGATTTTAAAAACGCAGGAACAAAAAAAGTGTAGGGTTGAAATGACATGTCTATTTGAACCCTATAGGGTTAGCAAGGAATGTTTTATGCCACAGAAAATAAAGTATTTGTAAAAAGAGATTGAAGTGGATGTAAGATTTTCAATAAAATATAATACAAAAAATTCCATAGAAAAAAATCTTATGGAATCCAATCCTATGAATCAAAAGACCAATTAAAGTGGATGTAAGATTTTTAATAAAATATAATACAAAAAATTCCATAGAAAAAAATCTTATGGAATCCAATCCTATGAATCAAAGGACCAATGTAAAAAAAATTCTAAGGATTTTAATCCTCCAAAAACCCTATAGAATTCTTTTGAATCAAAGAACCTTAAAACGGTTTGGAGGTTGCCGATTTGGGGAATCTGCTAGCGTTTTTCTTTTTTGCAGGGCTGCTAGCGTTGCTCTTAGCTCAGCGGCGATGAGGAGGTGTATGTGTGGCGCGGTACTACCTTCAAGAAAAGAGTTGTATTTATGAAATTCCATGGCCTCTCTACCGCAAAGAGAAAAGAACATGAATTCTTTCTTCTACCTTCACCCATAGAACATATATTTCACAATTTCTTATAAAGCGCAAGAAAACATGCAACGAAGGAAGAATATGCACGAACGCTTGAAAACCCAGAATGTTCACAATAGCCAAAAGCAAACAGAAACAAGAGACTTACTACAGAATTTTGATCGATCATGTTGCTGCCCACCCGGGCTAGCTTAACCCATACACAGAGCGTACACAGTTGACAAATGGTTTCATTCCACCGCGATAAAGAACACGTACGTTGACATTCATCTATATAGTACGACTACACGCATCCATACTGCTCGTGTAGCGACGCAAAGCAGGCGCGAAGAAGAAAGGAGCCCTTAAAAGTAGTGAGACGGGGAAGGATCGCTCTAGCGGCGCAGCGCGTCCCTCTGCCTCGCGTCGGCGAGCAACTCCTGGAACTCACCGCACACGGCCTCCTGACGCCTTTGCTCCTTCTTGGCCTTTCCGGCCTGCGCCCTGAGCCGCTTCCGGTCGGCCCCCATCCCCTTCCTCGTGTAGACAGGCGCCGGTGCCGTCGGCGCGTCTCCTTCCGCCGGCACCGGCGCCCGCTGGATGCGGGCGCGCCCGCGGGACGCCGCGGCCATCTGGTCCTGCAGCCGGCCGCGCTTGGCCGCAATGCACGACGACGTCCTCTGGAAGTCCTCGAGGACGTACTCGATGTCCTCCGACTCCCAGTGCGGTGCCTCGCCGTCGCTGGTCCCGACGATCCAGTTCGCGTGCCCAGCCGCCGCCGCCGACGCCGCCGCCGCCATTGTAGCTTCGTAAAATGCTTCTGTACTGGAATCGATCTTGTGAATTGCGAATGATCGGCCGGAGGAGGGGGGAGGCCAGTGTTAAGTAGGGAGGAGATCGAGAGGCGAAGTGGGAACGGCATTTTGGAAGGGGCGCGAATGGGGGTACGTAGCTAGCGGTTACACCGTGGTGCTGGCAACTGCCGGGTCCGAAGAGGCGTTCGTGCGCGCGGTTGATTCCTGCCCACTTTGGGCCATGAGCACACGAAACGACGACATGGGGAAGAGACGATCGAGCGACGCATCCTTGGGCTGCATCGCAAGTTCCAACTTCCATGCGAAACTAGATATTCCTAATTTTCCCTTAAAAAAAGGATATTCCTAATTGACTAACTCCAATGCCCACTACATGATTATGCGGGAGATTAGGAGACTGTTCGGTTCATGTCCGGAGCGGAGCAGGGTATAGCTCATTTTGACGGAGCGGCTCACACCCAGCTCCACAGCTCCGGGGAGTGGAGAGATTCCGAACAGGGCCTAGATCTCATAAATCTAGGTTTTTGACATGTGATTTCTGCTATGAACAGCGGGCTTGTAACGAGAAGGCTCATAGGTTGACTAGGAACTCTAGATGTGGGTCGCCATGTGTAGCTCTCTAACCGTTCCAGCCCACCTTTTGTTTTCCTATGAACTTGGCTACATGAGTTCTTAGGGAGCATCAAGTCTTTGTTGGGGAACGTTGTATGGGAAACAAAAAATTTTCTACGCACACGCAAGATCTAT
>CBMN010749973.1:0-10381 GCA_000582825.1 Hordeum pubiflorum | reverse complement strand
TTCTTTCGATGCGATTGTATCACCTCGATATATCTATTCAATGAAATGTCCTTTATCGAAAAAAAAGAAGTTGTTGAGGCCGGCCACCAAGTTGCAGCAGTGCGTAGCTGTAGCCTGTAGCTGGATCCATCCAATTTTCAGTTTGGAGATCAATGAGAACCTAATAGAAGTTGTTGATTTCTCTGTGATCGATGTACATGCATGTGGCCGGCAAGTTGCTTGGTTGGACTACTAACCTGAATATGTTACTGCTCATAAGGTTCTCCCTGTCGGAACCCAGTGGTCAGAATACATATACGTTGATTCTTAATTGTGCAATTGTTAGGTGGGTCAAGCACCTGCCCTTCTTTCGACTGCAAGCACAATCACAGTTGTTAGCTAGCAACCGCACAAATCACCACCAACTGCTATCTCTCTCTCTGTCTCTCTCTCTCTCTCTCGCACACGATGGAGACGCCGTGCAGAGTCAACGAATAGGTAGAGGGCATCGATGCAGAATGTGGTGGCAGACTAATGTTACATGTGTTAGCACGTCCACATCTAGCTCGAAAAATGGAGGACTAATTAAACATACAAGTGGCCTCTAAGATGCATTATGATTGAAGGCGTCCTTTTCCTGCTCCGGTTTTATGTATTATAGTGTGAGTTAAGTAAGATAGTGGGGCTCTCTCTTCCTGTCCTCTCCTCATCAAGCACCAAGCGCTAGTTTTCGTCCTTCGATCGATGCGGATGCACATGCTGAGCCAAAGAAAAGCTTTGGCTTGACCCATCTCTCAAATACTCCAAATCTAGCACACAAACACCTAGAAGATCAGAGAAAAAGAGTAGAGAGATCAATGGAGGTTGTGAGCGCCGCACATGGTGCGTTTGGTCCTTTGCTGGAGAAGCTCACCGCCTTGCTCGTCGACGAGTATGCTAGGCTCAAAGGTATCCGCCGCGAGATCCGCTCCCTCAGATCAGAGCTCAGCAGCATGCACGCTGCACTCAAAGAGTACACCAAGCTAGAAGACCCAAATGACCAAGTGAAGACATGGATATCGCTGGTCAGGGAGTTGGCCTATGATACCGAGGACGCCTTGGACAAGTTCGTTCACCAGCTTGGCAATGGAAGTGGAAGGCACCACGGCGGTTTCAAAAAGTTCTTTCGCAAGACCGTTAGTCATCTCAAGACGCTTGGGTCTCGCCGCGGAATTGCTGACCAAATCGACGACCTCAAGGACCGCATCAAGCAAGTGAAAGAGCTCAAGGATAGCTACACAATTGATGGTGCTCCTTCTAGCACAACTCGCCATGGAGTCATGGATACCCGACTGCATGCGATTTTTGCTGAAGAGGCACACCTTGTGGGTATGGAAGGTCCAAGAGACGATCTTGCTAACTGGATGGTGGAAGAAGGAAACAACTCGTCCAAACATTGCAAGGTGTTGTCTATTGTTGGATTTGGTGGATTGGGAAAGACAACATTGGCAAATGAGGTTCGTCGGAAGATTCAAGGGCTGTTTCATTGCCATGCTTTTGTATCGCTCTCGCAAAAACCAGATATAAAGAAAATCATCAATGATGTGATCTCTCAAGTGTCATGCGTAGATGGATCCACAAAAGATACCATGGATTGGGATGAAAATAAGCTCATTGCAAAGCTAAGAGAAATGTTACAAGATAAAAGGTAATGTTGACCTTCCTAATTAGCTTGATTGATTCACACTTATTATAAAATAAGCATATCACAAAAGTATTTATTGCAACCCTTCCTTTATTCATTCTCGATTGCTACGCACAATATGAAGTAGTGTTAATGTGTTATACCCAAAACATTCATGGCCACTGCTTTAATCCCTAATCCACTTGATGTCTTCCCGTTTAATTAAGTACTTAGACAACTAGCTGTGTGCATGTAGGGGCAATCCCTTTTTCGAAGAAAAAAGGTACTCAGACAACTCAAAATATTCTCTTGAACGTTCAAACAACGACTAAACGTATATAAACGCCCAAGTATGAGTATACTGGACACCCTTCCATTCGTTGCCATCTTAGTCTGAGTTACCCAATTCAAAAAACTCGTGCATGTAAAAGAATCTGATAACTTAAAAGATATGTGTTCACGACCATCACAGGCTAGTTCATACCGGATTTTCAACACCCGGGTGTCTAGACACCCGGCTTTCTACCCATATCGTTGTGATGTGTGCCGGATCCTGCACCATCATTTGGATTAGCAGGCTCGGTGAATAGTAGCTAGACCTACTCTCTCTGCTGGACCTGACAAGCTGGTCGGGAACAGTTGCTAGACCTACTCTCCCTGCTGCAGCCTAGGACCGGCCCTGTTCGACTCTGTAAATTTCCTACTTAACTAAACTGACAACGCAAGTGGTCTGCTGCTGTTTACACCACATCATGAATCTTGAAACATTGAATGCACGGGATAAGGGGGTGTCGGGACTCCCGGGTGCTATTGCACCTTTTCGTAGTTCACCCTGGTGTGAGTGGTATACACGTGTGTGTATTTTTGATCTTAGGGTTGCTTCTAGGCAAACTCATTGGTGCATGCATGTCAACTGAAGCAATATTTATATGTGGCATCTGGGGAACATGTTTACAAATGGTAAATAAAAGGACACCGAGGAGATATTTTGGATATGACAATCCATTGAATAGAGATGGGTTCCAGTAGTTAAAACTCTAATAAATTGTGGGTGTTTTACATATGTATGGTAGACTTCATATGGAAGCGAAAGTGCATAACATATGTACGCTTAACTAACTAGTACTTGAGCACCCTGTTTCGCAAAAAGAAAAAAAGGTAGTTGAGCACCCTGTTTCGCAGAAAAAATGTAGTTGAGCACCTAAGGAATATGCTAAACTGGAGTCTCATGCCATGTTCATTAATTTTACTCTGAAGTTCATATAGACTCAAATAATCGTTGAAAAAATAATTATACCTCATTAAGCAACGATTCTCAACTAAAGGTTGTTATTTGTAGTCGATTGACTAGAGATACGTTCTAGTCATAGGTAAAATTTCAATGAAGTTAGCATGCTGCATACATAAGATAAATTTATATGAAGCACATAAGAAATAAGCATGTAGAAAATTTTAATTACTTCATATTAGTAGATGAAGCATATGCAATATTGGAGTCTCATGGCATGTTTGAGTTTTCAAGGTTTAATCGTAGTTGGTTGATGCCATCTACTCTTTTGTTTAGGTATCTCGTCATCATTGATGATGTATGGTCTAGACAAGCATGGAACACTATCAAGTGTGCTTTTCCGGAGAATAATTGTTCTAGCAGGATTATAGCTACTACCCGCATCATTGATGTAGCAAAGTCATGTTGTCTGAAAACTGATGACCGCATGTACGAAATGGAGGCACTAAGTGATCTTCACTCTAGGAGATTGTTTTGGAACAGAATATTTGGCTCTAATAACTGTTGTCCTGAAGTGTTGAACAAAGTTTCAGATGAAATTCTTAAAAAATGTGGTGGCCTACCACTGGCAATTATCAGTATATCTAGTTTGCTGGCGAATAGGCCAGCTATGAAGGATGAGTGGGAGAATGTTAAAAGATCAATTGGTTGCGCACTAGAAAATAACCAGAGTCTAGAGGGAATGAGTAGTATACTATCTCTTAGCTATAATGATCTTCCACCTAATCTCAAGACATGTCTGTTGTATTTAAGTGTATTCCCTGAAGATTATGTGATTGAGAGAGAGAGGTTAGTTAGGCGATGGATAGCAGAAGGCTTTATCTCAGAACAACGTGGGCAAAGCCAACAAGAAGTTGCGGAGAACTACTTTTACGAGCTTGTCAACAAAAGCATGGTTCAACCAGTGGACATTGGATATAATGGTAAGGTTCGTGCCTGCCAAGTGCACGACATGATGCTTGAAATTATCATTTCAAAATCTATTGAAGATAATTTTATCACTGTGGTACGCGAAGGTCAAACAAGTTTGAAAAATCATCATGGTTTTATTCGGCGACTATCAGTTCAGCGCATTGACCAGGAGGTATTATCAGCATTGGCAAATGAAGATCTAAGCCACGTTCGATCTCTGACGGTAACATCATCAGTTTTCATGAAACACTTTCCAAGTCTTATTGAATTTGAATCTTTACGTGTACTGGACTTTGAAGACTGTCAAGGTTTGCAGGATTATGATATGAACAATATAGACAAGTTATTCCAATTAAAGTACCTCAGCTTTAGGGGCACGGGCATAACAAAGCTACCATCAAGGATTGTCATGCTACATAATCTAGAGACCCTTGATCTTAGGATGCAATCCATGCAACAAGATCTGCCAGCTGGAATTGTTCTGCTCAATAAACTACAATACCTACTCACTGAGACACATCATAAGGTACCTATTGGGATCGCCAATATGAGGAGCTTACGGGTAACCCCAAATTTTCATATTACCAAGAGTTCATTGGATGCAGTGGAGGAGCTTGGGAACCTAACCAGATTGAACGAGCTCTCTTTGTACTTATCCGATGGATATAGGTACAAGAGGCATGAGGAGGTGCTACTCTCCTCACTATGCAAGCTGAGCAGCTGCCAACTCCGGTGTTTATATATAAGCAGGGAATGGGGTTCACTCAACTTTATTGATTCTTGGTCCCCTCCATCCTCCCTTCAGATATTTCATATGTCTAGCAACATGCATTTAGCAAACATTCCAAAGTGGATTTCTCCGGGACTCACAAGCCTTGTTAATCTGGACATCAATGTGACTGAATTGAGGGAGGAGGGTCTGCACACTCTTGGTTTGCTCCCATCGTTACTGGATCTAGCATTGTGTTTGCGTTCAGGAGGAAGAAGAAAGCTTACCGTAATTGGATTCCCATGTCTCAAGAGGTTTAACCTCTTTAGTTGGGATGGGGCATATGTGACTCTCACGAAAGGGTCCATGCGGAATCTTGAGGAGTTTTTGTTGTCTTTTGACGTGTCAGTGGCCAAAACTTATGGCTTCCATTTAGGCATTGAGCATCTCCCATCTCTCAAACTAATACAATTAGTTCTTCGCAACGAAGGTGCCACACATGCTGAATCGAGGGCCGCAGCCGCTGCCATTGGGAAGGAAGCAGCTGCCCATCCCAACCATCCCGAAGTATTTATTTTGGAGGAACCCGATGAAGATGAAGATGACAATGAAAACACTGATAATGATGAAAAAGAGCAGTGAGGAGGGGAATTAAAATAGTCACTCTCCCGGAGGAAATTGGTACTCGAGGACAAGAGGTACTAAAATGTTTTTTCCCTTCAATCAAGTACATGATACATTTTTTCCACAACTGCTGCATACTTCTCAAACTCACGTGTCCTAATATTTTCGTTTTACCAGCCCATGAGGATGTGGCGCTGGCTGGCTACCTTGGAATGCCATAGAGAAGAGTGCTGAAGCTACGATTTCTTGCACTTTCAGATAAAGAACTTGAAAACAGAAGCTGAAAGAGAGTCACTCCAAAAAGAAGTACACTATTATTTCAGCGGTATTTATTGTGAAGTTGCTACTCTTTGATTATACCCGTTGCGTACCTTAATTTGGTGAGTAAGGTTTCTCATATTGAACACCTGCATTGTGTTTCCGCTGTGTGCTTTTTGGTAGACCTAGCTTGTACTCAGGATTATTTCTGTCGGACGGCCGTCTGCTTGTTATTACCTGAAACAGCCTGGCGTCCGAGCCGGACTCGGGCTGGACTGGTGCTCACAATTATGAACAAGTTGAGCCCCGCCTGACTCGGACTGGTGCTCGCTGTATGTCTTATATACATGCGCCGTCTCGCTCGCATAACCACCAGCCGATTGTAAGCAGGACGCTAGTTTGCCTGCAGCCATGGGATCAGTCTTGTCCTACGCCGCCGACACAGCCATGGCGACCAAGAACTACGTGCGGCAACGGAGGTCAACCACGGCATATGATGTCGCCGGTTGGTCGAGCCTGCCGGATGACCTCCTGTTCACCATTATGGCGTCGCTGGACGTCCCCAGCGTCCGGCGCGCCGGTGCCGTGTGCAAGTCCTGGCGAGCCACGCATCACGCCTTCTGCCTCCCCGAGCTGGAGCGCGCGCCGTGCTTGCTCTATGCATGCGAGGAGTACGGGCCCAACGATGCCGCCCTCTACTGCCCTGCCACCGGCACCACCTTCCGCGTCCCCTGCCCGGCACCCCCGCTTGAGAAGCGCGGTTTCGCCTTCACGTGCCAAGGCGGCTGGGTCTTCACCACCGATGACATCGGCAACCCGTACCTCGTCAACCCCGTCACCGGCACCAAGGCCGTGCTCCCGCGCTCAAGACAATCTACGGAAATGACAAATTCTATGACGACGACGGCAAGCACATCTGGCCTGCTGCCCCTAAACTTGGGATCATGGAACCCAGTATCAGCTGGGCGTGTCATGAGGAGTATCGTCAAGTCGCCATCTCCGCCGCCGCCGAGGTGACAGAATGCACCGTCTTGATCGTGAACACGGTCAAGTTTGAGGACATGCCGATGTCTAATCTCTCATTCGCTAGGCCGGGAGACAAGAGGTGGACATTGCTCCCCAAAGATACACCCTCGGTCAGCACCATCCTTTACAATGACAAGGATGGCTTGTTCTACGCCCTATATTTGAATGGTAGCATTGGTACCTTGGATCTCAGCGGGCCTTCGCCGTCACTGACCATGATCATGCGCCGTCAGATATATTCTCCCCATTATACTACAATGTACCTCGCCCTTGGTCCATCCGGCCAACTCTTGCAGGTCCAAAAGAAGTGGAGTCACACAAATATTTCACTCAAGCATCATGAGAATTACCGAGACATCAACCTAGCGAGTGAAGATGACCAAGATATTGATGCATCGCGACCGCTTTGCAAAGGCATTGACATGCCACATCGACTTGTCAAGAAGGACAGCACGGACAAGCTCCTGGTCTTCAAAGTTGACATCGAGAGGAAGAAATTGGTGAAACTAAGGGACATTGGGGACCACGCGCTCTTTCTCGGGCTCAACTCTGCCGCGTGCCTTCCGACCAAGGACTTCCCAGCGTTTGAGCCAAACAGCGCCTACCGCACGGACGACTGTTTATACTACGGACCTATGCTACGAGATCTTTGCATTTGGAACATCAAGAAAAGGCGTATGCAAAAACTTGGCGATGCGTGGCCAAACATGTATTCTTGGCTGCATCTACCGGCTCCAATATGGATCACGCCAAGGTTCTAAGTACTGGTTAGGGCGGTCAATACTACATGGTTGTTTTGCTTACTTGTCAAGAAAACCAAAAGGTAAAATCCGGGAGTTTATCCAGATATTTACCAAGGTTTATTCAAGTTTGTCCGAAATTTATACAAATCAAAATTTTGGTATCACCCTCCCTTTGTTAGGACTTATTAGCACATTGTTTGTGATATGTACGTACGTATACGGGTATACGTGTGTCTTGTGCCCACATTACTTCTCATTTGTTGGTCTATTCTGGTGTAATCAAGTCGGCCATGTTTAACGGTCCTGTTTTCTCGTTGAAAGTTTGGATTTGTGCCGAGTTTGATCTGGTAGCATGGTTAGGAATTAATTCTCATCAGCACCCCTCCAATTGGAGCCAGTGAGTGATCTAGGAAGATATAGACCTGGACGCCAAATCATATTTTAGCTTCCTCACCATGGGTGTCACTGTTTTGTTTTTCTGGTGCTTGCTTTACCTTGGTGCTCCCGTTTTTTCGCAACTCTTAGATCCTACCTTTCTCAGTTTCTCTTGGATATGTTCTGGCACATCATTTGCATTCGTGATACTAGTACCCCTCCTGCTGCACCCCTGTTTTCCAGTATTTTCTGTTTAGAAAAGGAGGATTACCACCGGCCTCCGCACCTGGACGGATGCATATGCAGCCATTTTATTAATTATTCACAAAGACCTTATAAGGTACGTAGTACATCAGGTAGTCTGAAGCCACCATCTTAGCAACCTGTCGCTACTCCTATCCACTTGATTAAGGGTGCCGATAGTCCAAGCCTAATACCAAACAGACATTGCACAAATGCCTAACATCTAAAGACGGAGGCCCCAACCAAGCCACATACTGGGATTGGGGCACAAACCAGTCCGATGCACTCTCATGTGTCGTCACTGCCATCTTCCACCGGTCAATCTTTAGAGCAGAAATTAACGCACCGATCGGGCCTCTCTGTCATCAACGCCACCATGACGCCAGACAACGTCCTCCTCCTGCGCAAGTTCATCTTTGCACATCGGACACCGAGTCTCCACTGCACCACGCCGCCAAGATCCGCCGCCATTAATGTGGAAGATGAAGCACAACTCCACGAAAGAAGCCATCCTCTTGTCCCTCTAGCACATGTACACCTTCAAGAATGACGCCCAAGGGGGACACAACACCAGAGCGTTGTCGTCATCCGATCTATTGATCTAGGTTTTTCCCCGGAGGTAGCATATAGTGGTCTTGAACTTTTCCACGGCGATGCCTTCAAGAAAGGAACGACGCCGTAAATGTCGCCACCGCCGTATCTGATTGAAGAGCCTCCATCAAGCATCTAGTGCATGGACCACCGCCATCTCAGCCGAGGACTGGACGAACGGGATCCATGCCGCAGCTGCCTGAGCGGCTGTGGCACCACCACGGTGCCTACAGACGATACCGCTAGGCCCACCATGCTCGGCTGTAGTAGATGCACACCAGAACCGCCGGCCCACTCAAGCCCATATGGGCAAGGCGAGCCCAGCGATCCCGACCGCCACCACAGGAGCGCCTCCACCACAGGGAGATCGCGCATCTGTTGTCGTCGCCGTCACGCACTCCGCCGGGATCCCATCGCTTCTTGCCGCCAGATGGCCGTCGTTCCATGCTCAACGCCACCAAGAGATCTCGCCACCACCGCGTGAGGGAGAAAGCCCCGCCGCCGCCATCACAGGCCAGGCTTCGCCGGTGGGACCTCGGGTGGCAGCAGGAGTGAGGAGACGATGGGAGGAGGCCTAGGGGGGAGGGGCAGCCTGTTTTCCAGTATTAAGCACACAAAGTGTGTGCACGGTACAACAAATGGGTATGCAATATAACTCTAGTGTCTGAATTAAAAATACATTATTTTTTCTTGCTTTTATTTGACATTACAGTTTACGATTGCAACAACACCGAGAGGACAACAGCAAATATTTGAAACAAATAATACATAACAACACGATATATATAATAATACTCCCTCCGATCCAAATTAATCGGCACAGCTTTAGTAAGCTGCGTCGATTAATTTGGATCGGAGGGAGTATATAATTGTTTCACATAGCAAAAATATTTGCAGACACGAGTGACAACCAATGGCAGTAGGCAGTCTCCTTCACCTTATGTCGCAGATGTATCATTCAGCTTCCCAGTCCTTTATTCTTGTTTGTAAGGCACCAAAACAATTGATGGAACTGGGAATGGAATTTAGAGATAGAGAAGGCAGGTTCTGGTTCTATATCGATTACCTCTAGCACCTCCTGCAGTTGGTCCTCGATGTGCTGAGGCACCTCGTCACTGGCAGCCATCACCATCGTCGGCCTTACAAGGTTTGGCCGGACCTTGCGAACATCGGATCCAGCCTTAGGTCATTTGACTTCGCCACTGAAACATACTATTTCAAGGTATCGAAGGCTCTGTGCGGTGAAGACACACGAAGGGATCTCATCACCATGAAGCCACATGTTTTGAAGGAGACTCATCTTCCCAAGAGCATTATCAAGTGCAGCCCCATGTTTAGATTGATTGAATCCGTGCAGACCCAGTGTCCAAAGTTTGGTCATCTTATGAAGTGGGCAACTCCCTTGATCCCATTCTCCTTATTGGGCAGGTTTTACATTACGCAGCGTCTGCAGCTCGTCCAGTTCTTCCTTGATTGACGTTGGAGGCCTGAGCTCTTCTACAATCACATGCCGCAACGTCTTTATCTTCCGGAGGGATGGGTGAATCTGCTTGACTTGAGTTCCTCCTATGTTTAATGTCTGCAGCTTGAGAAGACACTTATTGCTGAAGGGGAGCTCCTTGAGATTCCCACACTCATTAATAGATAGGTACCGCAAGTGAATCATGTCGTTAGGCAATCCCTTAATCCCATCCCATCCTTAATCCACGTAGAGAGATTAGACGAAGGAACTTGGACCCACACAAAAAGTTGAGATCATGCTGTCCCTTGTGGTTCCTGCCTTGGTTCTCATTGCTTCGCTCTTTCTCCGTGACCAAACATATAAAGGAACGCAACTTACATAATTTATTGGTGAATGTCATCACATCTCCGCCTTGGAAACTCATGAAGGAGAGTCGGTGCAACGATGGTGGAACAAAGACGTCATTCATGCTGTCGTGGGAGTAATACTGACAGTAGTACGGGGGGGT